>PNEQ01062820.1:8012-24031 GCA_003012365.1 Medauroidea extradentata | reverse complement strand
TGCGAACTCCGCCGCTTATTGGCTGCCCGAATCTGTTGATACCTGCCCCGTGTATGTTTGGCTCCTGCATGTTACGGCAGGTTTCCTATTGGCCTGGCTGCCGGCTAGCAGGGCAGCCGCCTTACGCTCATTGGCGGTAGGTATTTCCGCCATGTTGCTGGCCAGGAACGCCATTTTGCTGGCGTGTGTGACTGAGTTCACCGAACTACCAGCTATTTCACTTCTGTATTCCTAAATATTCTGTGACTGTACGAACCATTTACTGCTTTTTCTTTCTTCCGGCCGAGTATGGTGAAAATTGGTGTTATTACGGTTCTTTTTAAATATGAACATTTAGGTGCAAGTTCTTAGAAAATGCACTGGTATGCGTGTCTACGATACAGCACTGTACTTCATATGAAGTGATAAACGTATAGGGTTAGTCCATGACCGTCTTTAGTAGAAGGCCGGAGTCAAAGATGTTTGAAGGGTCCAGATGGAGCGTGTCGCCGGGAATTGTAACCCAACAAACGCTTGACGTGGTTGGTACCAATATAGCCGACTTATCAAAAAATTGAGGAAATTTCAGTTAGGAGGTGTGTAAACAGGGCTAAAATACAGAGTTTTCAACCTAAAACATCCATTAAAGAGCATAATACATTAATTTACCATAAAAAATACCAGTCTGATGTGAACTTTTGAGGTTAAATCAGTATGGCGGCTGGCAAATTTGGTATCTACCTCTCCCCCCTCTTGGCATCACTCCCCTCGCCAACATTCAGACCTTTTGTTACCTCCGTGACCGGAGTCTTGAATGTGGCAACGCTGCATCGGGGGCCGCTGCTGCCGGTCGCTCGTTGGCTGCCCTAGTGTCAGTGTAGACGTGTACACGCCACTAAAGCTGCATCTATACACGTTGCAGAGACTAGGGTGGCCAAGAAGTGACAAGCAGCAGACCCCCGATGCAGTGTTGCCACATTCAAGACTCCGGCCTTTTTTTATTCACACGACGAGAAGACCACACATCACTGACATCAGTTCAGTGACTTGCGCCTAGGGACTAGGATAAGGCGTCGTGCATGTTCTGTGTCGCCCATGACGTTATCCCGCTTCCCGGCCTCTGATAACGCACGAACGGTCATTCCACGTGTCATGCATGGTCTTATTGCTAAAATTATTCTCAGTATAATAACATATTAAGAGGGCCCGGTAGTTTTCGCGAAAAGATTCTTGCATCACTTTGTTTCAGTGGCTTACGTGCACACCTGCAGCTCAGCTATGTGGTCAGAGATTGGATGTCTTAAAACTCAGCGTGTGGAGGTTAAACTCGCAAATCACAGACGTAATGTGTCGAAGTTATCCGTGTACTGATTGGCATAGTCAAATGAATAATGACTCTGCACGAAAACACTATACAAATAATCAGAAAGTTGAGGTGCAGGTGTACACTGAAACAAAGTGGGGCAAAAATCTTTTCGCGAAAACTACCGGGCCCTACATGTTAAGATAAAAAACAATTCAAATAATTTTAATAGTATTCCGTGCGCGTATGCTGATAGAAGCCAATGAGAGAGGGTTAAATTTCGCTAATTCAATGAATGAAATATCCTATGCATTCTCAAGTCCAGACCATTTGGCCACTAACTGACTACTCAGTGGAACAGTAGACAATGAACGAAGACAAAGGGCTTGAGTATGCATAGTATATTTGATTCTAACATGCAAGTAATTGAATTTGCGAAATTTCAACATCCCTACCAATATGGTTTCTCGCAATATTTTTAGAAGCACGAGCATTTCGCGTATTCATCTAACAGAAGCCTAGAAATCTTAGTCCTATACAGCATGCACTGGCCAAAGTCGAAACCCGGTCAACAATCGTCATGGCTACAAACCGTGCTGATAAATCTAGGTTAAAAATTGACGTAGCTTTCCTACCTGCTTGGTGACATTCCTACGCTGCGACGATGACCTTGGGAAAGAAGTGGTGGTACCTCACCTGGTGACAGGAGGCACAGCGCTTGAGGGCGTCAAATGAGGCTTCTGCCCGACACCAGCAACGGGTCGTCGTCCGAACCTTCCAGAACCAGAAACTAACAGGACTGCATAGAGGAAGTAAAGCATTCAAGAGTGGACACGGCCGTGTTAACCAACGAGCCACTAAAGAAGGGGCATCATTCACCGGCAACTTCGGAAACTAAAACTTTTAGTTTACAGATTGGCAACACAAATACGTTATCTAACCTGTTCAAATATTTGGGAAAGTAGAACATTTGCACGCCCCCTTCTGCGCGTGAATAAACAGAATCACAATTATTTGTAGAACAGGGGTACCTCCTAATCTTCCCCATTATTATAAAATTTCAGCCGAATACTTTCACAAACACCAAACAATTTACGATTCGTAGCCATCACGAGCAGTCAGAGCAGTCACGAGGTCACGCGTCTCATGGTAGACAACTTAACCGAAAAGTTATTGTAATTGAAAGTGTCAATTATTATAAATTATTAAATGTCTAATATTTATACAATAAATGCTTGACACTATAGTATCATATATCACCAAACATTGTATTTATATTACACATAATATTTACTTTGTAATGTTGTCGGTGCATGATGCCCTTCAAATTAGTGGCCCTAGTCGCCCTATTCTGTGTCCACCCCCTGCAGGACTGCGCGGGGCGAAGAGCGTCTGGCTCATGGTAATTTCCCCGCACCTCGGAAATACTCGGGAGCATTCGTTTACCCTCGGCGATTAAGCGTAAAGGCAGTATCACACTTATTAATTTTTATTGTTGTTTTATAATATAAAAAACCGTCATTTGATTCAGGTCGCAGTATTTTTTTACATTTGAAACTAACCTTTAATAAATTAAACTGTTTAGAACAACTCTAAACTAATTATCACAAAGTACGGGTGGTTGAGTGAATACGTCTGGCTCAGTCGCCGAGGAAGAACGAACGCTCCCGATCATTTCCGAGGTGCGACTCACGCCGTTGCTTACGCCGTTACTACGGGCCGGGATACGTGCTTCGAGAATTGTTCCTCACGGCTTAGTTCCAAGAACAGCCGCTAGGGTATGCTTCTTTGTACTTCGTATTATCATAGCATGGTAATAAAACAACAGATATGTAGGTGTGCCGAATTGTCACAAAATTTTGAAATTCACCCTCATCGAAACGTATTTCAATTGAAGCACTTAAAAAGCGTATCGTATTCAAGATGAAAATTTTAAACAATTTAAAAAGTAATCACAGGTACCCAGCAGGTTCAAATTAACACCTACCCAGGCGAGGTTTTGAAAATGATTAATAAACCAGCATGGCGTATGCTGGGATGGTTCTTTAAGGATGTTCAAATGCATGTAAAATAAAAATTTTATTTTCTTACTAAATAGTATTAGTTTTGCAGACGATACTTGGGAGTACAGTTTCGTCTTACGAAACAATTTAGGTAACACAGTTTTCTCTTAACTCTGCGTCAAGGTAAAAATCTACAAGTTACGCTGCTATGCAAATAGTGAAAACCAGTTGACTTACTCAAACGAAATAATTCACAGTGAAAAAATGTGCCAAGCGTTACGTAGCCAAATATTAAAAAACTCACAACGAGTAACTTTTGTATTTAAAAAAAAATGGTTGATTTTGCAACATTTTCCCTGAGCATTTGCAATCATTTTAGATTGAAAAGATTACGTTGCGATCTATTTTGAGTTTAGTAATATTAGGTTACGTACTTCATGGCATTATATTTCTCTATGAATTTTTTTTTTTCATTTGAGCAAGTCAGTTGTATTTCACTGTTTGCATAGCAGCGTAACATGCACTCTAAATCTCAATTAGTGAATATTCACTGATTCACGCTGACGGGTGGAACAGTTTCAACATTTTGAATAAGTGAAAATAGTCAATGTTTATTTAGTGAATATTCACTGATTTCCTTTAGTAGTGCCAATATCTCACAAGTGAATCAGTGAATATTCACAGTTTTTCCAGTGGTTTTCGAAGAACAGTTTTCACTTATTGAATCAGTGAAAAATTACTGGAAAATCTGTGGACATTCACTAATTAACTTGTGGAATGTTGGCACACAGTATCGGAATCAGTAAATAGTCACTGCTTTCACAGTGGTTTCTCACTGATTCAATTTCTTGAAACTGCTCCATCCATCGACGTGAATCAGTGAATATTCACTAATTCAGATTTAGAGTGTGCAATTCCTAACTTTGACGTACCATTATGAGGAAACTATCGGAGCTAAATTTGTTTCTTAAGAGGAAACTGTACTCTCGAGTATAGTCTACAAAACTAATACTATTTCATTAAAATATAAAATTATAATTTTGTACTACTTGAACTCCCTTAATACAGGCCCTTTCTGTTTCCCCTGTGTGTCTCTATCAAGGTATTTTGCTGTTCGAGTGGAAGAGAAGGCGACGAAATAAATAAATATGCATCACTTTAATTTGTGCCTGTCTACAAATTGATAAACATATATCGAATGACCACAGACTCGATAATTTATTGTTGTTTTTTAACTCCACGAAAAATGCACATTCACGTAATAGAGCGTTCCATAGCGTAACAAAGTACGTAATCTATCCCACGGACGAGTGTACTATCCTGACAGCTATACCTGTAGACAACATTTTGTGACCGTACTGGATGTGAGACATGTGTTTTACTACTGCGTCATCCCTCGTTCGCATCAACGTGTAATTAATTATAGTTATAATATGCTGTTGGTTATAAAGTAAATACTTTTGAAATCCATCTCGGCTTGAACATAAAATAAATAGTAATTGCTACCTCTAGCATTTGCTTTAAAAAAAATACAGTTTATAGACTTAGATTGTCACTTAAGTATAGGTTGCTCGGGATAAAATGAACACTAAAAATTTAACATTTGAAAAATATTACTAGCCGTTACTGTATATTATTCAACATTAACAATAGTTCCCTTACTTCTTGTGTGGTTGGCAGCGATTTGCTGAATACAGGATGTTTTGTATTCGGTACAAACGAAAGGGGTGTGTCGAGGACGATGAAACAAGCAACTAATGCTGTACATAGTTCCGGAATCCAATGTTTTCCCAATATGACACATTACATGTTACGACAGGAACGCTGTAATACCTGTGTTGCCGAGGATCAGAACGTCAAAATGCTGAACATAGGGGCGAAGACATTACAACAAGTATTCGAAATGGGCGCCGTTCATGTGAAGGCAGACATCGAGTCCGTACAGGTTCAAAAACATTGCCATGTCTGCACGTGTCCATACAACGTAACGGCAAAACCGTCCTTTTCCGGAACTATGTTAATTAGCATTATTGGCTTGTTTCATCGTTCTCAACACATACCTTTCGTTTGTTCTTATAATAACCAAACATCCTGTATAGTTCCGAGTATTTTCCTACTTAAATACGACTACACTGAAATAAAATCAACAGAAATTGACAAACTTGGACTTTTTATAATTAACAAAGCTTTATTTATTAAATTATAAAGGTTCGCACCAACTTCAAAAGTTATCTTACACATCGCAAAGATAAAGTGACTTTCCAGAAGGGATATGCAACTTCCACCTTAAGCCGTTACGCATAAATATACGAATTGGCTGAAAATAGCAATTTTGCAGGCTTGTTTGAATGCTCACTTTATCCCGACTCGCCTATAGTTTTGTTTATATTAAAACGTCGCACGCAACTGAGTAAGCCATATCGTGGATGACGGAAACAAATTTTGGCTATTTAATTTCATAACACTTACAGGAGTGGAAAAATTAACCGAATGGTATAGATTGCGAGACGCGAAAAATAATTTCCTTCATGTGTCAGTTATGTCCCACAAGTGAATAAATAAAACACGACAATTTCTCGTATCAGGAAATGACGTTGCTGGGATTTGCCCCGTAGCTGGCGCGCACGAGCACCCCTTCTGCACCCCCAACCTCCCCGTACCAACCAAACAAACCTTCAATTCCCTCAGTGTAATTACAAGTCACACGCGACCAACTGCCGGGGTGGAATGCATGCAATTACAGCCCCTCTGCCCCCTTCGCCTACCTCTCAGCCTTTTTTCTCTCCCCGCGCTGCACCATGCACAATGCACCCTTGTGTATTCATTAACATCACAAACAATACGATAACGCGACCATTTTCGAAGAGTCGTGCCACCCGCGAAAACAAAGTGTTTTTTTTTTTTTTTTTTTTTGTTTTTGTTTTCTCCCACGCCCTGACAGTTCGCGGGTCGCGGCTTGGGCCAAGGTCGATTTTCGCTTCGTAATTTAGGCGAGCGAGCGACCGTAAATAAACCGGGCGGTGCAGTATTCCGTCCCACCCCTCCCGCGATCAGCATAATATATGTCCGCGGTCGTAATTCAGCTCTGGGGATAGCCGCGGAAACAGATTTTCCGCCCGACCGTCTGTTGTTCTTCGTTACCGAGCTACAGCGAAAACAGCAGAACAACGAGGACAGAACGTATGTACACCACGGATGACATTCAAGTATGAGACGCTAATAATGTTTTTTTTTGCTGTCTCAGTAAAATGTTCCGAAGTCACATAACTTTCTTATTATTTGCCTTAAAGGTGTTAGAGTGCGATAAATTCATAATCATATATTTATATGAAACATTGTTAGTTTTGCAAACGATACTTGTGAGTGCAGTTTCCGCTTACAAAACAATTATAGCTGGTGTAGTTTTCTCACAACGGAGCGTCAAAGTCAGAATTCGCATGTTATGCTGCCATGCAAATAGTGAAAACCAATATTGACTTATATACGTGAAATAATTCACAGTGAAATAACATACTACGGGCTACGTAATAAAACATTTGAAAAAATTCCGCGAACTGTTTTTGTATATAGAAATATTCTGAATTTGCAACTTGTTTTCTATAATTTGTATTTTTTTAAATTAAAAATATTACGTTTTCGATTTTTTAAATGTTTTGTTGCATAGCTCATGGGCTGTAAGTTCACGGCGAATTATTTTGTTTAAGTATGTCAGCTTTCATTATTTGCATGGCAGTGTAACTAACACATTTTGACTTTGACACCCCGTTATGAGAAATCTATGAGAGATACAGTAAAATTGTTTCGCAAGAGTGAAATGTATTCAGAAGTATCGTCTACAAAACTAACGATATTTAATAAGTATATAAAATTAAGATTTTATCGCAATTTAATACCCTTACTTACGCTACTAATGCGTTGCAGCGTGTTATGGCTATTCTTTGACCAAACTATTTAACGCGCATTATATGTGTGTATCTATGAAAAGAACACACACTTTAAACTATGTCGGTATGGTTTTGAAAATTCTGCCCGTTTATAAATATCATTTTCAGGCCCCTCAAAATGGCCAAAAAATGGCGTTTTCAGACTGCCGTATCTGGACAAATAACAACTGGATTCGAAAAACACAACTATAGCAACAAGCGCCAGACTTTAAACTATGCAGCCCACTAACTAAATAATTGGGTCACTAATTAAAGTCCTATAAGTAAAAGATTGTAAAACACTGTACACCAGCCGAGTGGCTTGCACGGAGAGGCGATAGCGCAACACATAACGCCGGTCAACGGCAACTTTACCGCTCCTGCCTCACACACACAATCACAGCCTATCTAGGGAGACCTCTTAAGGTTCTTATCTACGTAGGCTGCTTTTGTGTACGTAAGACACAAAACTGACGGAACGTTAAGAGTGACGTCGGCCGGCGCATGTAATACATTATCGCCTCTACACGCAAACCCAGCAACTGGCGGACAGAGCTTTACTATTATTCATCTTCCTATGGGACTTTAAACGGTGACTACATAATTTTATTTGCTATATTTATGGTTCAAATTCCAGCGCCTATTTCTATTACTCTGTTTTTTGAGTCCGGTTGGAATTTTCCTAGATACGGCAGTTTAAAAAAGTTGTTTTTAGTCATTTTTAGAGTCTTGAAAATCGTGTTTCTAATAAGCGATTCTAATGTTTAAACTGATAGAAACATTGTTTGAAATGTGCTTTCTTTTCGTAGATGTACAAACGTAATGCGCGTTGAGACGTTTCTTCCAAATATGACTACTTGTTCGCGGCAATGCGTTTCAAGTGCAGGTAGCAGGAACGAACAAGCAGATATGTTTGAAAGCTTAAGAGTTTGTGGACCTTAGCTTTTTTATGTTAAGGAAACGGGGAAGGCGATAAGTCGAATGTAACCCGTGCGTCAAACACCTCATCGCCTCTAGGCGCAAATGACTAAACTAGCGCGTGTAGTGTTTTCGTGGTAACGGTTTTTCAAAGGGACTTCAAGCGATGACCCTGATATTTTAATTTTAGAATGTATACGGTAGTGTCAAAAGCAGGTTTCTATAATTTTGTTTTACGATTGCGGTTGACCTTATCTTAGCTACGGCAACGTGAAAAGTAATTTTTAGCACTTTCGAGGAGCTTGGCTACATGTTTTTAATTAGCGGACGGGACACAGTTTGAACTGTCTCTTCCTTTCGTAGATAAACGCGTTGAAAAAAAAATAGTAATAAAAGAAAAATACTTTCCATACCACGCTACAGCACGGCTCAAGCAACACGTTCACGAACTCTTTAAGAAGTGTGTTAACCGGTTTCGAAATTCTGCGTTCGACCCGTAGGGACAGCGGAGCGATAAGAGCAAGAATACCACGCTCGACGAGAAGCACATTGCCCTAAGTATTTATTTTTGAATACTATGAAGTAAAGGCCAATGCATTCAACTCGTTTTGCACTTTACGAATTAAGGTAGTGTTTTCGGAGTTAGTCTTTAAAAAAAGCTGTTTTTAGCCATTTTTGAGATGCCTGATAAACTTGATTCTAATAAGCTCCCTTAATATTTAAAATTATGGAAGTGTAGTTTCAAACGTGTGCTTTTTTCGAAGATAAACGTTAATGTGAATAATTTAAGTAGTTTCTCTTAAACAAGAACACGTGCAACACGCTACAACACCGCCCATAGGTCAGGAGAGGACTTTCCTTAAGAGTCATATGTACCGGATGTAATTTTCGGCGTATGAGGCACAGGGATCGTTGGAGTAATAAGGATTAGATTACCACATTTGATGACAATCGGTGGCAGACACACCTCTTAAGGTGTTCAAGTGCGATAAAATCATAATTTTGTACTTTGTATAAAATTGTGTTAGTTTTGTAGGCGATACTTGTGAGTGCAGTTTCATCTTACAAAACAATATTAGCTCCCATAATTTTCTCATAACGGCGTGTCAAAGTCAACATTTGTATGTTACGCTGTCATTCAAATAGTGAAAACAAATTGACTTGCGTAAATGAAATAATTCGTAGTAGAGTGACATGCCCCGGGCTATGCAGTAAAACGTTACATAAACAAGCGGTGAACAAATTTTGAATTTAAAAAAATTTCTGAATTCGCAAATATTTTTTGCTGTTTTTTTTTTTTTTTTAATAATTCATAACAATACGTTGCGGGTTTTAAATGTTTTATTGCGTATGTCATGGGAAGTAAGTTCACAGTGAATTATTCTTTTTAAGTAGGTCAATTGGGTTTCAATATTTGCATAGCAGCGAAAAATGCAAATTTTGACTTTGATGCACCATTATGAGAAAACTACGAGAGCTAATATGGTTTCGTAAGAGTAAACTGTACTCACAAGTATCGTCTACAAAACTAACAATATTTCATAAAAATATAAAATTACGATTTTATCGCATTTGACCACTCTTAAGGCGGCCGTCTGATAGGAGCTCGAACTGCGAGCAGCGTGTTCGCAGTTACGTATTTTCTCAAAGATCAGAAAACATGCGTCCACAATGCTTATCTACGAAAGGAAAACACACTTCAGGCTACATATTAATGTGACTTTCAAGACACCACGCACGTTGGAAGCATAATTTTGAAACCCTCAAACTTGGCTAAAATTTGCTTTTTCACGCGGTTGTTTCTCAAGATATTTGTAATGGATTTGTTATAACTTGAGGTCTACAAGTACATTGGACTATGATACACTGACGGGTTCAATAAAATGATAGGGTCACCGCTTAAAAACTCATTGTAAAAACGTTACGGCGGGAACACTGCGCGCGCGTTTACGACATTGGCCGTAGAGACGATATCACAATACATGTGCCGGCCAGCATCGCTCGTAGCGCCTAGTCGATTTTCGCCTCACATACACAATCACGTCCTTCACTAGGCAGCTGCCTTAAGAAGTCAATTCTTCCGCCCCCTTTTTTTTTTTTTGTTATTTGTACGAACTTCAAGAAATAGATTCTAGAAGAAAGGTTTACTACGAATTAGATACTGAAATTACCATGTGGTTGAGACACTAGCTTTATATAAGCATTATAGCGATACAAACACTCTTACATCATTGCACCGTATAGTTGATAGTTTACATTGTGGGTGGATTAAAATTGAAATAAAAATTATAACTCTAAAGCATATATGTTCGGAAAATGCATCGTAATAATTCCACTGTGCACTATAAATTTGTATTTTGTGAGTTCTTACAGACTGTAAGGCCGTTGAAACGTAATGGGATTCAGTTGTACCTCCAATCCGCAGAAACGAAAAATGTTCTAGTGAAATTCAGTCATAAGAAGAATTATCACCTTTCAAAATTTTATCTCGTGATTCTCGCAACTTTGCTGATTGTTTAACTGATTTGGGATAAAGTTGTCGTCCTTCCTGTTTATGTGTTTGTATGGGTTGGTACATGTGTGTGTCTGCTAGTGCGTCTACCCACGCGCCAACCGCGAAAATTAATGTCATCAAACTCAGTATACATATAGCAGAAAGATTACTTGACTTAAATGTTATTTGCTAATGCTGTGTTCCCGTTTTTTTTTTTTCAAAATGAAGGCAATTAGAAGAGGTTTTGATGACACGGGATGTATAAGGAATAGTTTTTATGAATTTAATCAAACGTGGTACACACATAATACTTAAGGTGACTTGAAATGTTGTTTTTGTTTGCGCCGTGTTCATACATTCAAAATGGTAATAACGTTTTGGATTACGCGACATTTCTAAAGAACAATTTTCCAGAACTTATTAAACAAGGTACAAACATAGTTCTAAGTAGAGAGAAATTACTTTTATAAACACACTGTGTTTATTTTATAAAATGGCTACCATATGAACATTCTTATTGACACGAGATACCCGTGTAACAATTTTTCCGAATTTCTTTTAAGAGGGCGTGGTACATAATTCAACGCTGAAAGCATTAATCTATAACTGTGGATTTCTTGAAGCCAATTTACGAAAGTTAAACAGTAGCAATCCTAGACAATAGTTTTAACCAACGATTTAAACAAAATTGTTTCCAGTGTTACAAACTTCTGAGGCACAATCTCTGACGCCGGAACCTCGTGCATTTAACTGCGGCGCAAGAGATCACGCGTAACTAATTAGTAATTTTGGATAACTATTTACTCATAAAGTTGGCAAATACCATTATCTAGGATTGTCATTGAGTATTTTATCCATATTGGCTTCGAGAAAAGCGTAGGAATCAATTGATGTTTTCAGCGTTTATTTATCTACAACGCACTCTTAAACTCGGTACGCAAACAATTTTTAGTACGCTGGCATGCCTTTTATGTTACGTGCTGATATTAAAAAAATAGCGGCCATTTAAACATGGACTGATTACACATGATATCTGTGTAATAAATTTTCATAACTTCACCGAATTCCATACGCATACGGTAATTAGAAAGATGACTTGACGTGTGGGTGTTGTTCCGTGCCGTGTTCATTATATGAGAATTACAGCTTGTTTTGATCACACACGATATTTGAAGAATCATTTTTCTGAATATTATCTAACTTAGTACACATTTAGTACCATGAAATGTAAATTGATTTTATTGTACTTCAGTCATACGGTGATCATATTCTCATTGTGGTGGCGAATTATACATTTTTTTTAACCATGCGATATATACGAAAAGTTTTATAGCACTGCAACTTGAGATTACTAATGAGTCCATAATGTATTTCGTTAAAAAAAATTTTTTTAATTAAAAAAAGTCAGAGGAAGTACTAAAATAACAGCGGTTTATGATGAATTGTACTAACTTTAAAACCAAATTTGCATGTGAATTTACACAGTTCCGAAGTCGTTAGCTGATATCTGAAATTTCGCGTAAGTGGCGAACTCCATGTGGCAGTACAGAAAGGTTATTTATTTCTTTATCTATAATTGCGTTGGCTTCACTTACATGGAAAGCAACCCGTATTAAAGCATTGATAAGTAGCTAATCACGTCCAAGTACCGAAAGCGTTGAAAGAGACGTTGATGAAACGATAATGAATTCATGGAAAAAGGGAGGTGGGGGTTACAACAACCCCCAAGTACGACCCCCCCTCTCAACTCCACCTTTTCTAATTTCCTCTTCCACTCTCGGCTCGTGATTACACGTGTAGTGGTAATTAGGACCACCTTTTCCATGTCGCGGCGAGTTGCCCCGGCGTCCAGTGAACTCTGGCGGCGGTAACAAGAACTACATGTGTTCCGGTGGAGTTGCGCTGCTCTGGAGGGGAGAAATAACCTCCGGAGATAGGCAACACGCACATCAGGCCGGGGGAGCAGAGCATAACTAGCCTTGGCGCGGAGTATAGCGAAAATGCACGGTTGAGCCTGCCGGGGTGGGGAGGGGGGGGGTAGTTGCCTGATCACGCGAGACCCCCTGGGAACACAATAATGCATGCGGAGATAAACCAAACTGCACTGTGTTCCCGCCGACGCAGGCATAATCTGGTTGTAAATCGCAGTCAGGAGAAATTCACGAGTCTAGTTACCTCTATAGCAAAATCATTGTTTGAGAGGATTGTAGGGTTCTGCGTGCTTATATTGCAGACATTGAGATTAAAAAAGGGAATCGGTGGCAGAGTAAATCGCTTTTGAATGCAGGAATTTTGATGATAACTATTAATCACGATAAGTGCAATAAATAAAGTTCCTTATTTAATATTGCGACTGAGATGGTTACAAAAATGGTTTGATACAAATTATCTCGTGAAGTAAAAATTTCACCATAAAACTTTAGTTATTAAGTATTAGTAGTGATGATACGTCGCTGGAAAACTCGACTGTCTGCTGTTTTCCAACACACGTTCAAATTATCAAAATATCGTTAGCTTTCGCTTGTACGTGAAGCTGTTACCCTGTTTCACTGAGCCAATAAGAATCCCGCTATTGTAAAATTTTTTGGCCTTCAAGACATCTATGTTAATTATGTTGCGTCAGATGGATGTCACCCAAAATACATGATTCAAGAAACTTCGTTTTCAAAGTTATGTAGGGACACAAATTTTCGCCAAATAACATCATATCTTAAGAGAACGTGGTACATAATGCAACGCTAAAAGCAATAATATATAACTGTAAGTTTCTTTAAGCCAATTTTCGAAAATTAAACAATAGCAACCCTAGACAATAGTTTTAGCCAACGTTATAAATAAATTAAATTGTTTCCTGTGTTACGAACTTCTGAGACACAATCTCTGACGCCGGAACCTCGTGAATTTAACTGAGGCGCAAGAGATCACGCGTAACAAATTAGTAATTTTGTAAAAATATATACTCATAAAGATGGTAAATACCATTATCTAGGATTGTCATTGAGTATTTTAACATATTTGCTTCGAAAAATGCGTGGACAATCAATTGACATAAGTTGGTCACGTTACTCGTGCAGGCGATATTCTTTTTGAAGTTTTGCGTATAAAACGATTTATCTGAAGAGTTATCTTCAAAATGGTTCTATTTTGAAGTATTTTATTTTAAAACATATTCCCAATTTAAACTTAAAGGCTACGATCAGTGGCGAAGCGTGGACGTGTTCCAAGGCAAGCAGTATAAACCGACTATACACTTTGAGCAGGTGACAGATATGTTGCTGAGAGATAAGTGTATTACTGGGAAGTAGTTCCTCGCATCTTACATGCTACTGGCTGAAGAGTGTACAGTCACCGCCAATCACCGCTTGCCCTAGAACACTTCACACTTCGCCACTGGCTACGACCTTGGTAAGCAGAGCGAGTACTTAGCGACCACACCAATCAAACCCGGATCGTAATGGTAGGAGGCGAGTGATCTGGCTACTACATTACTGATTCTCGATCATAAAAAAATTTCACTTGATCAGTGACTTATTGCTAGACTGTACAGATATACAGGATGTCCCAAAACAAACGTATGAAAGCACACCACACGAATCCTGGGCTAAATTGGAGATGAAAAAGTATGTGGGAAAATGTTATGCAATGACATTATATATGCACAATGTGACAACATGGTACTGTAGTTAATCCCCACTTGCGCTCAACATATATATTACGGCACTACTGCTCTGACATGCAATTTATGGGCGCAGGTTCAAATCTCGAGCAGTCCAAACATGAATCTACGTTTACGTAGCGCAACATACATGAAATCTACACGTCGCACATTTTGCCACTTACAGTTTTATTTTAAATTTAGCCCAGGATTTCTGGGCAACCTGTATAGACAGTGGAGTTATTAGCTACCCACCTAGTGTTTGTAATAGTGATGCCTCTAGATTGGGTCTACAGTTTTATACTTGACTGTTACTTGCTTACAGTTCTCGAGAAGGCGGTGGGAGAGTGATACAAGCAGACAAGTTATTTGACCAAAGTGCCCTCCTACTTTGGTCTGTGCCGTTTGGAGCCACTCCACCAATAAAAACACGTAAATAAATAAAACATTAATATGTGAATGTTTCAGATTTAGGTTACAAACATATCGTATGAAGAAGGTATCCGAAGACCGAAGTATCACGACCCGGATGCAGACTTATTTCTTAATGTCCGTAGGCAACTTCTTGCCCCTGAGGAAGGCGTGAAATGAGGAGCTACAATGGAGAAGCACTGGAATATTAGTGACTGGGGAAACGGGAGACCAAGAGAAAACCCTTTAACAAAAATACATTGTCACAAAATATTCAAGTTTAAATAATTATGCTCGAATCGTAAAAATATGTGTGTCTGGCATTTTCCCCTAAATTACCTTAAATACATATTCTTTTAAAATGCACCTTTGAGGATATATAGAGTGCAAATTTAGTTAAAATGTTTGAAAGTATTTTTCGTTACTGTGAATGAAGATTGGCTTAGAACAGGCCTACATTCTAGTGATTATAGGTGATTCGGAATAAAGTGAGCACTCGAAAAAGCCCTGATTAATTTCTATTTTCTGCCAGTTTATATCTTTCCGCTACATGTAAACATCAACACTGCCACGTGCTTTTATTTACATAAGCTTGTACAATGTTTACATTTACGTTACAGTGCTCCGATAAATTTTAGCTGCAATATGTACTCATTAAATGCACGGGTGTTGAATACATGTTATACTCAGTATCTAAGTTATAAATACCTGCTAGTAAACGTCTTATAACACTGGTTTCTCTGTGTCTACTCGAACGGCGCTATTACCGTTACGAATCTCGTAAATGCATGCGCAATATATTCTAACTTTTAAATTAAAACCGCCACTAAAAACACACATGACACACGCAACTCAAGAATTCAAGTTCCAATAAGCATACTGTAATGAACGACGACGCACGTAAAGAGATAACAATAAATAACGTATTTTCTTAACGTTTGAAACAGGGGGAAAAATGCTGTTTCTATTTCCAGATACTCAGGCTGGCGATCATAAAACATAACAACTTACATTACCATTGACTTCACATAATTTATCAATGATATTCATGAACAGAGTCACTTCTAATACTTTTATATGTGTTTATCAGAAACCCATATTCATTACATAACGGACAAACAAACTGAATGACGTAATTCGCCTCCAAGCGGCGAAAACCTAACTCTGATGCCATCTGTCGGTGAAATTTCAAACTACCTCTGTGGCGCGAAGCACTAGCGGCATGTGCCAACGATAATCGACTCGGTTGCGTCGCATTGTGCTGCCGCTAATTAATTAAAACTATACAGTCAGTAGGTATGTCAGTAAGAACTTAAATAAATATTTTAAAGTA
>PNEQ01062819.1:0-23931 GCA_003012365.1 Medauroidea extradentata | reverse complement strand
GCAAAACAGGACCGTAAAACGCTCCTTACTTTGCTTACCTCCATGACAGGTCCGACCTTTGACCTCCAAAGTTCTGTCAGGAAGCAGATTGTAAAAAATCCCAGCCTCATCACAGTTAAAAATGTTTTTCCTTTCATATCCCAAGATATGAGAATCCAGTTTTTCCTGCCATTTCTCCTGAACCTCGGGATCAACTGCTGCTGCTTCTCCGCATACTCGCAGGGTACTTAAATTGTACCTTGCCTTGAACCGATGCAGCCATCCACCAGATGCCTGAAAGTTTTCAATGCCCAATTTTAGGGCTTCTTGATGTGCCTTCTCCCGAAAAATGTTTCCGCCTACTGGTATATTTGACT
Organism: Medauroidea extradentata; assembly: GCA_003012365.1. Classification (NCBI taxonomy): domain Eukaryota; kingdom Metazoa; phylum Arthropoda; class Insecta; order Phasmatodea; family Phasmatidae; genus Medauroidea; species Medauroidea extradentata. The sequence continues at coordinate 23,575 of PNEQ01062819.1, read as the reverse complement.
GCCGGGAATGCGTCAGCCAGTCAAATAACTTCTTTTCGAGTTCTTCATTAGGTGCAGCGCGTACTCTTTTCCGGTCGGGTGACAAAAAATCATTTTTCTCAAATAGCCAAATCGCTTTCCTTTTTTTGGTAACATCTTTCATGTAACTGGGAATAAATCGTAGAATTTACCACGCCAAAACGATATTTAACAACCGTTCATGGCAAAACAATATTTTTGTTTACGTTTACCAACTAACTCACAGATCTCGTCAACACAAGTTGACGTAAATCTTTTGTTGAGTTGCGAATGTCTATTCCAAAGATGGTATAGCGATGCAGCGCAAACGCTACGTAAAGTACAGTTCTTTATCGCACCACAATGTTGCGCTGTAGTCGCATCGTCTGTTTCTATCGTAGTTTAATAAATCGCCGCGAAGCGCTATCTTCCGAATCTGCTCAGTTCTTCACCGAACTACAGCATAGCGCTGTCATCGCATCAGATAACCATGAAAACCCGTGATCAAAGTGACGTACCACATTAAACAGTTGCTGTATCTATGAGACTAGCAAGTGGTATTTATTTATTTTCTGTGACTCCCGTTTTCGTTAAAAAGTTAATTTTGTTTTGAAAAAACGTAAAATACTGTAATTTTTCTTTTCGTGTAGCAATTAAAGGTGTTCATTAAAGTGAATATTTAACGAATTAACCATGAATTTCAACCGGAAAATTCGTAGTATTGAATATTATTTACATGCAAAATATTGCATTGTGCCGGGACCATCTTGTTGGTTCGTAGTAATGAAGTGTTCTTTATATTGAAGTTCGTTGTACTGGTGCTTTACTGTAGTAAGATTCAGACCTTACACCTTTCCTGCTTTTGGCAGGAGACTCCTGATTATCCACCTGATCTCCTGCCCTCCTGATTAGTTATTCTAATCTCCCGCTTTTTAGATTTAATACGTATGTTTGTGGATTTATCATAAATTCTGTACATAAATAAGTATTCCGGTGTTCGTACCATAGCACGAGACTATCCCGCACAGCGTATAAGTATTGTAGGTCATACCGTAATTTCATCGCCAATAATTTTACAATATATCTAATAACATTGCTTAGTTTCAATAATTTCTGCTAAAATTATGGAATATGTTTTTGTGTGCTATCGTCATTGGTGCTTGTTAGCCAGTCAAAAAATTATTTCATTTGTCATGCAAGATGGTGTTATCAACATTGAAATTATTGTTGGCTGTGTTTACATGTATTTATTATTGCACACTGTCGTGTATGCTTTAGTCTTGACTTTGTTCCACTTATTGTATTTTGTGAAACTTGTGTGATTGGACTACGGGTATTTTGTAAGAGTTATTTAACAATACTCAAAAATCACGTTATAATAGGTTTAGCAGTGATAGGCCTGCTAAGTTAAGAAGCATCTTGTGTTGTTGTACACTTGAGACTAGTATCTCGTGTGCATTATTTATGTTCATTCAAATATTGTGCTGCTAATACAGTTGTGCTAAGTGAAGGGATGCAACTTGGGATGTTGAAGACAGTATGTTTATGAATTTCTGGGCATTTTACTGTCTGAAAGAGTTAACATTTTATTTATTGTTTCATATTGAGTTTTCCGTTGTGCATGCTGGAAAGGGTGATGTTAAGCATATAAATTTGACGAAACAAGCAAACCCAGGTAAACTATGGCGTAAAATAACACACAATTTCGCGATACAATTAGCAAATAATTAGTATAACCAAAGTAGTGTGATTATTTACTTTTAGTCTGCAATTTAGTTGTGCTGACCAAGCTGGTTTACTCTTTCATTTCTTTATATTTAGAGAAAAATCTTGCTCTTTGTTGTTCTAACATTAGAATTTTTTTCTCCAACATTTACATGAAAAACTTTCTTTATATTTAGAGAAAAATCTCGCTCTTTGTTGTTCTAACATTAGAATTTTTTTCCCCAACATTTACATGAAAAACTGCTTGAATAGCATCATTTTACATCTTCAAATAAACATTTTCCCAGGGGAGGACCACTGGAACCAGTGTTTTATTGTTGGAAACATCTTTATGTTTTGGACTAGCCAGTGTTTTCAGTTTCAAAAATATTGCTTTGTTCAGAAATGATTGACTATCAAAAATGTATGCAAACAATGTATGAAAATGGTTTGTTGCGTATCGTACCATATTTGGGATTTGGCTGATTTTATGGAGTTTATTTTTGGTGGGTTAGGGGTGAATGAAGTCTCCTGATTTTTGATTTCTGAAAGGTGGGCGGTCTGAAGATTTCTGCCCATTTGTATATTAAGATTTAATAGTGCTTAAATAGCACCATTTAGCACCTAGAAACTGAAATTTTTTCGGGGGAGAACCCCCGGATGGCACCAGTGCCAAAACAAAACAAATATATCTACCAACTCTCCCACTTTCCTGCCTATTCTCCCACCCTCCCACATTAACATTTGAACCTTCTGCTTTTTCTCCCTTTCGGCAAACTGTGGTAGAAACGACTGGTATGTGTGTCAAGGTCATGGCAGAGTAGCTTGTGTGCGCGGCAGCTCGGTGATTCAGAAATATTCTGTTCACTTTGGGAAGTGTGTGAATGGCATAGGCAATCAGAAGTCAGCTCTTGAATGTACTGTATTGTGTAGGCCTTACATTACTTTGTTTCGACATCTTTGATACATTCGTGTTTGCTGTGTTTATTGCAGGGTGTCTACTGAGCGGGGAAAACAGAAATTATACAGGAATTCAGCCCGATGTCCTGAAGTTTCTGCATTCCCATCATCAAAATGTATATAAATATTTAAACATGTATTTTTGCTGAGTGCTGACAACAGGACCACATAAGTTGTCACATGTAGGTTAGGTTTAGTTCGTTTAATACGTTTGTTTGCGCCGGGCGAAAGTAGTAATGCCTTTTTCATACCTGCCAACTTTTACGGATTGTCTTGTCAAATGTATGCATGGTGGTGTGGAGGCTGTCTGTCCTCTAACCGTCTGGTAACTGTGCTCGCTAGGAGTCAGAAGAATGCAGGCTCGATTCTCTTTTGTGCATTTTATGTTAACTTAATGTTTTCCCTGGTTTTAACTTTTCATTCCCAAATGTTGAGTTTATAGACCGTTAAAATTGCAGAGCACGTTTCACAAGTGTAATATTATTGTGTGTGTGTGATGTAGCAAGTGATGAATACAATTATAACCATCTTTCGCCTGAAAGGCAGGTGTTGATATACGTTGTCTGAGTGTTGTGTGTGGTAGCTTCAGCTACACTGGTTTAGTGTGTGGTGGTACAGTAGTGGCTGGTGTGCAGGGCGGGAGAAGCTGGCATCCATGCCTGCAGGTGGAGGAGGAGCCGCGCCTGCAGCAGCTGCTAGTGGTCCAGCTGCGGCTGCTGCTGCTCCAGAGAAGGGTGAGTAGATCACTATTACACATTTGTTAAGAAGTCATGCTTATTACTTGCCTGAGAACTCTTGTTGTAGAACCTCAATTTAACTAAATGTCACAGAAATCAATGTTTCATTAAAGCAGACAATATTTCACATCCATTTGGTGCCTTTTTCACACACCCCGTTTTTGTTGGTTTTTTAATATTTTTTGTTCGCCTTTTGTTATTTTTTTGTGTCATCCTTCTCCAGGGTGGCGAGCGACCGGGAAAAGTCAGGGCATTTAAGATTTCTGGAGAAGTCATAGATTTCTCTAATAAAACCTGGAATTTCAAAATTTAGAACATTTCCGCGGGCGGTATGAACATAATGTACCATTTTCTTGGTACGTATACCAAGTTTTCAAGTTCCATAATATCTTTTCATACCGATATTGTAGTTGTGTGGAACAGTGGATTTGACGCGACGTACCAGGTTTTTGTCTCAAATATGAATTTTTTGGCGTTTTGTACCCAGAATTTTCAGTGGTTTCCGCCAGTGTTGCCAAACCAATGGTTCCTTGACAGTGTGTTATGTTTTCTAGTTTTCACAGTGGTAAAAAATTACTCTCGTGTTTCTTGCCTGCTGTTTGCAAAATGCCGTAAATTTTAATAAATTTTTAGTAAATAAAGTGGGTTTTTTATAAACTGTTTGTGGTGTTTTTCCCCAAGAATTCGTAGTTGAAATTGAAGGCGTGGACTTGGCAACATACGATTCACAGTTCGCTTTTGTTCTTAACATGCGGCATGCTAATACGTTTATTAATCGTTCTGTTGTTTATTGTTAACTAGCTTGGCGCGAATATTTTTTTCTATCGTTCGTGCACGGTGCAAGTATTTATTTCTTCTGAACATATCTGAAGTCCGTGTATTTACATTTAAAATGTATTTTATCTACCGTACCGCGTAATGGCGGAACACGCCTGGACTTTTTGGCTCGTGCGGTGACAAAGGTGTGTTAAAAAGTTATAGCATAAAGTGACGTGATCTCGTGTGTGTTTTTGAAAAAATATCTAGAAATGTATGTTCAATGAGTGTTATTTCCACAACTTAATTAATTTAGGAAAAACAGTCATGGCAGGAAGAAACAAACTGTATTGGTTAACCTATCCTACTACTATTAAATGAATCGCGAAGTTCCTGGTGATAACTCTACAAGGTGTAATTCGTGCAATGTTAATTTTTCTTTAAGCAACATGGGCCGGTGTTCCGTTATGAGCACGTTGAAGGCAGAAAACCCTAAGTAGGCTGGGAGTTTAAACTCTGAAGGTAAATCTAGATGCTTTTTTGAAATCTGTACCATGTAAAACAATGTTTCCAGATTAGTGTCACAGCAAAGAAACTTCAGTTACTGGAGATAAGATAGGCTTTTATATCATATTTGGTCCTGCTGCGTATTTCATGGATGAAATGAGTTAAATGCTGGAGGGGAAATAAGAGCAGCTGATCTGGAAAGGTGATGACTTACAAATTACAGTAGAATCCCTTCGTAGCGAACACGGAAATAGTGAAAACACTGTTATAGAGGTCTTTTTGAGCAACCGTCAAAAAAATCTAAAAAAAAAATAATCTTTGAAAAATGTGAATTTTATGAGTAGAAACATGTATGGTGAGTTGTGTGTAGCAGGCTTGCAGCGATATTTGTGACCATGTGTGGAAGGCTTGCGGCGATGTCATGACCTTGTGAAGTAAAGTAGGTATTTGTTATCTTGACAGCCGGATGTAAAATACCTCCACCACTCGCGCCGACCCGGCACGCTACTGCCTCTTACCCTTCCCCCATGTCAGCCCGCTGACAGTCACGTGAGTTATGCTTCTTCCTGAACATCTCGCTTCCATCCCCAAACTCATGCATGCATTGTTCTAAAACTAGAACTGCGCCCTTTATTTCCCCCACCCTTCTTCAACCCAGGTGACTGTTGGATACGTTTCCGTTTGTGCTTTCAACCATGTTTAGTTTCACATAAAGCTTGCTTTTCTGATTTCATTGATTACGACTTTGGGTTATAGTTTTTCGCTGTTATTGACCACCAGTATTGCAGTACAATGTGCTGGCTTCCCAGCACAAAGTACACGGGAATGGGATTGAATCCCAAGCTAACTACTGGGTCACTAAAATAAACACCAACAAACTGTAGAGCTAACATGCATAATTATTGGGAAAGCATACAAAACAAGGAAGCACAGCTTTTTTTGTGTGTAAAGTATAACTATCCTACTATATTTCCTCATCTGTAGCGTAACCATTTCTCTAAAAGTAAAGAAGTTTTCCCGGCGCATAGCAAACATGGAAAAATGAAAGACTATAAACTCTTGTTAATCCGTTAATGTGCGTCACTCAAAGAAAATCGTTTTAAATTATCCCATGTAAGTAGTTTATAAACAAATCTGATTCATGCTTAAAATGTCACAACTCTCAAGATGCTGTTAGGTTATCAACCAGCAAGCGTGACTCGTGTCTGGGGATAGGTCACGTAGGCATTCTGGAGGATTTAGGCCCGCGTCTGGTACTTAAGTGCCATGTGTTGTATGCACGAAACACAGAGAATGTAGGTGCTTGCTCCATGAAGACTTGTACCTAGATGCTAGGTTCTGCCGTCACGTCTTGTATGCACAAAACACATAGGATCTAGATGCACGTGCCGTGCAGACTGGTACCTAGATGCTCGGTTCTGCTGCCATGTCTCATAGGCACGAAATACGGAGGATCTAGTTGTACGTGCCGGTGTGCCGCACTTTCAATCGACGGACATTTGCAATGGTCACGTTTTTTAGATTCCACATTTTTTACCATTATGGCTAAGATGTTGACATGCCGAAGGCGGTAGTAGTACCTGGTCCATTTGTAATCGTCTTAACAGTTTTACTGTATTGTGTCCCTGTTGAAAAATATGAGGTGCAGCCATTATTCAGGGTTTTTAAGATACTGCTTTAAGCCTTTCAAAATATTTATACTGCCATTATGCGAGTAAATACGGTAAGTAGGTGCCAATTCAGAATAATTTCATTTAAGAATCCCGTGCTTTTTATTTTTGTTGAAACACTGCTCATAAATCCTCATATGTACTGCAATTTTGCATTTTATATGTGCTAAGTAGTGTAAGATACATAAACGCCGCCCTATCTTATATGCTGCAACAGATGCTTTCTGCCCTCCACGCAGTGATGCGATACTACTGTCTTTCATCGCACAGTCGTTGCTATCGTGTTATCGTCACATTTATCTTTCAAGATGACAGAAATGGTAAAAATGATTTCATCGCTTATTTATGGCACAGCAATGTTTTGTTTACGTTTCTGCGCCATAGATGATAACTACGTTCAAGTACAAAGTACGTCACAATTAGAACAAAATGGTTGCCGTAAGAATCTATTATAGTTAGTACCAAAATATTCAGCTGGAATGAAAGCGGAACATCGTAGCGCTACTAGTTTTAACAGTCCGCCACCTTGTTTAGTCTCAATTTTTACTAGGTAAGTCCCGTTAAATACTGCTGACCATGAAATGTGTTCCCACCAAATGTACATATTTAATTATGCACAAAATTAGGTTGCCAAACAAAAACCAACATAACCTCCAAGGTGTAAGTTTAAATTCAGTATTTCGGGGTTCATACTTCAATATTTCCGCCAAAATTACTGACGTAATACAAATAGGGTCCGTGACAGAAAAATATTAGTGCAAAAAAATTTACCATGGGAATTTTCCTCGAGTATTGGTCGCACCTACGATTTTCAGCATTAAATGTGGCAAAAAATATGTGACGATTATGCAGTGAAATACGGTACTCTCGCCCACTTCACTAACTCAACAAAGCCTTCTTTTTGCGACGATGCAGCAGGTTCCTGTTATAGTCTCCAGATTGCCCTTGGCCGTGCTTCAGTTGCTGCGATAACATTGTGTTGGGCAGAGTTATAAATATGCCATTGTTTCAGTTTACATTACTGCGCTTTAAACGTGTTTCAGTATGGTATAAGCTCACTGCAATTAATGATTTTTACTTTACGAAATGGCTTTTAAACAGCTGAGTTTATCATCAAAGTTTGTTACTTCAAATATAAGAGCAGAACACCTGTCTTGTTGGCCACGAAAATGGAAGTTTTGCGACATTTTGATTCAGGCGAGAGCGCAGTTGACATTAGTAAGTCGTTAGCACTATCGCCTATCACAGCTTATACAATTTGAGCAAATGCAAAGACTAGTTATCATGTCATAATGCAAAGGAGAAAATGGAGAAGATGCTTGCTGTGTGGATTGAAACACAGAACCAGTACAATTGTCCTGTAAATTTAGCACTGGTTCAAGTTAGGTAATTAAAATGTTGAAGTCACTTTGACCGTAAAGGATAAAGTGTTCACTGCCAGCCACGGATGGTTTCAGTGATTTAAGGCCAGGTATAGTTTCCACAACATAAAAATGACAGGCGAGGCAGCAAGTTCCAACATCAGTGCAGCCAAGGAATTTTTTCCAAATCTTGAGAAGATTATTGAAGAAGGTGACTGCATGCTCAAGCAAGTTTTCAGTGCAGATGAAACAGGACTTTTCTGGGGGAAATGCTGGCGAGAACTTCAAAGAAAGAACTGCACCTGGTTTCAAAGCTGCAAAGGATCGTGTGACTGTCTTACTGGCTGCAAATGCAGCTGGCTATTGCAAAATGAAGAAGAAAGCGAGAATATTGCACGCGGCACGTCTGTGCGTGCTTCTGACCGACTGTTGGCCGTGGGTGGTAGGTAGGTTTGACTCGTTGGCATACCTGCCAACTTTTACGGATTGTCCGTAAAATGTAAGGAAAGTAAATACTTTTACGGTTTTACGGAGGACAAGAAAATTATACCGATTTCAGTACGTTAGGCAATGTTATGTGTACATTTCTGCAATTATTTACAAATAAATAGCGGACAGTTGTGTTTTGCGCAAGCTTACCAACATGAAACGTTTTACAGTGTTGTTTCTCTCTGCTATTGTGCATAAACATTCGTAAAAGCAGATTTTTACTGTGATGAACACTACAGGAACCAATAACAAACTTCTGTATATATTTTCTTCCCTGTTTCTTATTGGCATATTTTATAGCTAACCGCTAATCTGTGGTTTTCTTATATGGGTGGTTACAAGATGGCGATGTGCATGTTAGGAGTTTTTAAGCGACAAGTGTGTTGTTTCTTATCCAAGTCAGCACTTTTTTTGTGTTCTTGGAAGCTGAAGTTTTAACTTTGAAACTAAAAATATTTTCCGCTGTTATAATGAATATAATGTTTAACTACAGTGTGATGCGACAAAATTTTGAGGTTGGAAAGATGCATTGCGCACGTGTTTATACCGTCGCGAACTTGAAAGAAAAATTATATTCTCTTATTGTGAAGCATATGTACAATAATAATATTTTTATATGATATAAACAAACTGTTCATAATTACTACTAGCGTAATTTTTGTGCGATGTTTATTAGTAATTTATGGAAGATGGTATGAAGCACCTAACTGTAACTACTATTTGAAATTACAGGCCTACGTGGAAATCACAGAATTAAACATGAATTTTCGTATGTAGGCTTTGAAGGCGCTGTAACTAGAGTTGAATATTGCCTTTCAGTATTTCTTAAATCAAAACACAATCCAGTTTGGTATTAAGACTATTTCATGCCACATGAAATAAACAACTCTGGTTGAGATTTATATCAAACTTTGTGAAACTATTTACACTAGACCCCGGATTTTACGAACCCTGGATTTTACGAAGGTAGCGATTTTACGAACATACTCTCGGGAACCGTCAAAAAATCGCAAAAATTTTCCAAAAAAAAAAAGTTAAAGCTGTTGAAACATGTGAATGCGCACGTCGGAAAGAAACGTTCGGCCTGTGAGCATTACTATGTATGTTACACAGTTTATCTACCCCTGATTTCTTTAATGAAGCAAAACCTTACTCTTCGTAGATAACTAGATAACGTGTGACAACTAGAGTTACATGCATGTCTTACCTCTGGCAGATCACACCCCCTCCCCCACATACCATCCCAAACATCAGCGTGGGAAACAACTTGCAACGTGTTTCCCAGGAAATCTCAATATCCTCCCCCCCTCCCTTGACGAAAAAAATACGTACATCCGACCTGAAACCGTCCCCTTCCTCTAGCCATTATCAGCTCACTTTCACGTGCGTATACTAACTCAGATAAAAATAATCTCCATTACATGTGCACAACAGGATTTTTCGTTCCCGCATCTACCCGCACCCAACCACTGAAAATTATTCAACTTTTCCTGGTGAAGTGAGTAACTTCTTGTGTTGATATCTCCTCCAGGCTGTAGGGTTTCTGGCGCCGACGCTGCTGTGGTCAGATCGTCGACTTCATGGAATTTATCCATGACGCAGTTGATTGACACACATTTACCTTTGCCAGATTCAAAGACGATAAAAGAGTATAAATGCGCCGTCCGCCGTAACAGAGTGAGAGTGTGTGAGTGCGTGTGTCTCTGCAAGCGAAGTGAAAGCAAGACAAAAAAAAGAGGGAGGAGGGCCGCGTTATCAGCACTACACGTCAGCCAGGCGAGCGGTTGGAAGTAAACACGACTGGGCAACGGGTAAGAATGACATAACTGACTATGTTTAGACTCGTTGACGGCGCTGTTTTTACATTAACTCGACTCTTGCCGTGGCGTGTCATTGTTAAAAGGGCACAAGTACCGAACACAGTACATCACTAAGGTTTGTCTTCAAACTTAACTTGATTTTTTATTCATTATTTTCATGTTGTAAATGATAGTACACCAGCCTCGCGGGCTCCAAAAACATGTTGTGTGCGACAATAATTTTACTTTCCTTTGACTTAGAGTCTTGTTAACCTTGTTATGTTTATTTTTTCACGCAATGCTACACGATCGCGAGAGGCATCCCTGCTTTGTGTTTAATTTTTTTTGTGACATGGATTGGTCGTATCAATCGTTCGTAGGTGTGATTTTATTCGGAAGTCTGTCTATTGATATAAATTTAATCTTCAATTATTATTTGCCATTTTTCGTGTGAAACGATACGGATGTAAGATACTATATTCGTGAGAAGACACTCGGTGCTCAGTGTTCTCTTTTTCTCCAGGACATGGGTCGGTCATATTTACCGTTCAGTGGTACCCTTTTAATCGGAAGACTTCAATCTAGTGATATAAATTTATATTTTAATGGTAACTTGTCTTACTTTCCCGCAAAACGTTATGAAAATCGGGACTATAGGATATACTTTGCGGAAAAAATCCAATTTTAAAATTTGGTAAAGGGTTGGGGGGCAAAATTGGCCTCAATCGATTTTACGAAGGTAGCGATTTTACGAATGTCATAAATGGAACCGTCAGTATTCGTAAAATCGGGGGTCTAGTGTATATTTGTAACAGTGCTTACAGGTTGTTTAAAGATGCAAGTATAAATTATTAATTATAACAGAATGATGGATTTGTAAAGTACTAAGTGAACTGGAAATTATTAAAAGTATAACTTGGTAAATAATTGTTTTTACATATTTAGGTCTTGATAACTAGGCCTACTTAAAAAAAAAAAAAAACATTAAAAATATTTGTATATGTGTTATTATGTGTACAGTTTATACGTCACAGGGACTAATATGATTTGGCACAAAAATTGCCACGTGCAGTTTACGCTAAAATGTGACATTCTTGAAAAGTTTTACAGATGGTCATTAAAAGTTGGTCATTTTGAAAAGTTGACAGGTATGCATTTGTCATGTTTCTATTTACATCACGGTTTTCAGAAACTTAACACCGACAGAAACCTAGGACTTACTGTATAATGTATCAGTAAATCGGAAAGACAATGAGGTTATTATGAGCAGCTGTGAGTCACAAATAGTCACGTCAATGAAACCTTTACAAAAAGTGTTGTTCTACAGTTCGGTAAGAAAGTTTTTCCAACTGTCTTGTGACTACATTGTTATAAAATTCTTTTAGAGCATGAAATTTTGATACATGCAGAAGTTGAAGATTTGAGAAATATTGAATGTACCTGATTTTCCTATTAATTCTTCTGATAGGATGGATGTGCAGTGGTTACAGTCTGCAACATTGAAGGACTTTATGGTTGCCCAAAATTCGAAAGATTAGCATTCACCATACTTTTGATTCAATCTTGTTAAAACACGTAGCAATGCTGAGTGCGAAAGAATGTTTAGTGGTGTAAAGAAGACCAGAACCACCTTCAGGGCATCAATGTCTGATGCTGTTTTAAATAATATATTGTTGGTAAAATATCAGGCTGTCCAAAAGTAGTACTACAAACAGGACTTTATTGTTGATTTTTAAAGGCAGCAAAATCAGCAGTTTGTTTATCCATTCATAAGGATGGCTGTTAACTCTGTTGTTCACATGCAAAAATGAGGACTGCAATTTTTATTTTATTGTACTACAAATTAAAATAACCATAAACACATTGTAAGTAATATTTTGCTTTTATCATTATTACTACAATTTGCTGCTATGGGGTGAAACATAGGCCTAAGATGTATAACTGTTAATATACTGAGGAAAACAATATATTAGGACTTTGAATTATGGTATGATAGTGTAAAAGTGATGATTGGATCACACAAAAAGGGTTTGCAGCTCTACATCAGAAAAATCTAATTTGGTGGTGTTATGGCTGACACATTTTATCTTTGACTGCAGAGAAGGGTAAACTATAGTAATTTTTTTTATATACGTTTGAATGTTCCTGTTAAAAGTAGACAAAGCAGAACATTTCGGTTGCAAGTACTAGCCTGTAATAAAAATTGCTGTGTGCAGTTAATACTAAACTGAAAGTTTATGGGGCATTGTACTAATTTCAATTTTTATAGGTTGGCACAGAGGTGCCAACTACTATGGATTATCCGTAGTTTATACGAATTACGATGGTTTACTACGGAAGTACGGATTTATTAGCTTCCGCCCGACTGTAAATGAAAAGGCATGTTTCATTGTATATGCATATATTTCGGTTCGTAGCTGTGTGGATCGTAAGACGCACTATTTCTTTCCCCACGCTCCGGCACACAAACATTGTTTTGTTTCTCGCGTTTTTAGTTTGCCGAAACAGTGTGTTTACACTTTGTGCGGCACGCGTCGGAATATTCTCGTATGTCGTATGTATCTTATACAATCGATTTTTCATATTTCTGCAGTCTTCCGACTTATCGATTAGTTGTTGATGTTGACTCGTGCAGTCGAATCTGTGGTCGAATCGAGTCGTGCGTGGTCGCTTCTTCCGCTGATCGGCCATATTGGAAACTTATCCATGCTGTCGTAGTTTAACGAAATGTTGATTTGACTGTTTAAATTCGAGTATGAGTTTGAAACCTAAGAATGTTGATAAATATTGTTCAGAATATTCACAGTTGTGGACAGGTTTAAGTGCTTCAAGAGTATCTCAACAACACGTGTTTTGTGAATTGTGATTTCAGTGTAAACACGATGGCAAAGACGCCACCGTCAATACATAGTTACGTTAAAAACACGTTAAGCATTTTCGAAGTAAGAAATTTCGAGGAAAAAAAAATTATAATTAAGTGATGCTGTATATCCGACAACAAATGCCGAAGTTACCGACGAACAGGTAATGTGATTGTGTATAGGCCTACACATTTAAAGGCCGTGCTAGAATCGCCGTAAGAAATAACCGTAGAATTTGAATTTTGTACACACATTTTTAGTGGCACATGCTTTTCACACCGTACCGCTGCTTAGCAGTCGTAAGAGGGATGGAAACCTGTGAATTTCTTACGGTGCGGTTACGGTTATTTCTATATGACTTTTATGGTCAATGTAGCATGGGCTTAATTTAATACGTTCACTACGGAAAAATACTGAAAAATACGGATTTTTTGCAAAATTACTACTGAAAGCTTTGATAAAAGGTTGGCACCTCTGGTTGGCAGGTATGGTTTACTAACAGCAACAGGCAGTTTGTAGCTCAAATAGACTTCATTCCTGCCCCCTCCCCCCTTTCCCCCCACCCCTTTTTTTTTCACTTTATGTCACTGAGTGTTGAGTCACAGCTAGTGGACCAGGGGGGTGATGGGAGGGCAGCAGGGATGCAGGCTAGGCAAGACGATGTTGCAATATATTCTAGGTATTCTTGCTGCAGGCTCGCTCATGCATGTGTCGTGTAAGCTATAGCTGGCACTATTGCCATCTGGTCTCACATCTGATCTGGACTCTGGAGTGTCACAGGTACCCGCGTAGCACACTGTCTCAATAATCGTCAGTGTTACCGGTGATAAGAATAGCAGTAGACAAATATGTAATTGTGCTGCTGGCTTTCTTGTATGTGTATACAGTATATATATATTTTTTTAATGCATGCATCATTGTATGTATTTAATGCATGCATGCATCATCGTAAGTAAACAACTGCAATTAAAAGTAGAACAAGTGACTGTGCTGACTAGATAGCAATGTCATTATTGAATTAGCCTGTTAAGGAGTCCAGACATTATTTAGACTCGCCATGGAGCTGACAAAAAAATTTTAATACATGAGAGATTTCAATGGGTGTGGTCTTAAAATGCTGTAAAATAAAGAAATGGGCACCAGAATGTTTTCGTTTTCCATTGGTGCTGGTATTTCAGGCCATTAGGTTTCAATTCATAGAGAATCTACTGTATTAACATTTCAAGTAAATCTTCAGTTTACCTTAATAAAAAATTTCTAATTACTGTAGTTATTATCAACAGTTCATACAATAAAGAAAATTCTTTATTTTCAGCATTAAACGTGTTTGAAGATAACCTAATAATAGGTGATGATAGTGAGTCGTGTAAACAATCAACACTATCCATGAATCTTGTAAATCACGTGAAACACAATTTAAATACGCAAAAACATAACTTGTTACCCAGACAAATGTGAAGTGAGTAAACAGAAACATTTATTTACGTACACAAATATTTTCACGAGGAAAAAATGATAAACATTGAGGCGGCATGTTCGCCATCTTGTTCGTGTGTGATATTAAAACATGTAATTAAATTATTTACTGTTTAGTAACAATAAAAATATAAAAATACATTTATTTAATTTTACAACACACACAGCCTATTTGGCAAACATAAAATACAATATTTTATGGAAATCTTCAGTCAAATATAGTTGGTGTCGAGAAAAAGATGGTAGCAGTGATGCTGCTTTCATCGCTCGGATGTTGGGAACGTCCCTAATGTTTTCTTAGTTTCCAAACTCAAAAAATATACGTAATCTGTGAAACTGAAATATTGTGCTGCTATTCACAGTAAAATTAATGTTGTTAAAGTCGTTTTGTGAACGTGTCTAGCATGCTAATCACAACATTTTATCACGGAGCGTGGGCAACTTCTAATTTAGTTACTAATGAAATTGTCTTTCTTTTTGCTACTTCATCAGTCCGCACTTCTTTTGAACGTTTCTTATTCGCAACAAATGTCAACTATCAGTAACATAACAAAAGTTAAGTCACTGCAAAGAATCAAAAAGAAACTGTAGCTTATTACAAGAGATGTTCACCGGTAGCTAAAAAAAATTAACTAGAATGTAAGCTTTTCGTGCGCTCGTATGCACACCGATTACTGGCTTGAAAAGATAACAGGACAGGATTGAATCTTCTACATAACTTTTACTTTCTAATTGTGTGAGTTCTTTGTATGTGAATCACTACTATGCGAGTCAGAAGTGTACTCATAAAAAAATGGATTAGGCCTCATGATTCTTGAGAATAACCTCATAAAATCACTGCATTGTAAATGTCACTACAGTAAACCCTCATTTTTACCGTACAAATTGGAGGGAGGTGTGGTCTGGTAAATACAAATTTCCGGTGACGAAGTACGAACATCTGCACACTGAAATAGGCAACAAGCCGATAGATATATAGCAGTGTGATACATGTGGTAATGCAGCATTTTTGTTGTCAAATTGCTGAAAGTGGGCGGGGGGGTTGTGATGACTGGCGGGAGTATAAAGATAAGTGTGCGCCTTCATCCGCTCATTGAGATGACAAAGGTTGAGGCGAGGGTAGAGTAGAAGGAGAAATAGGTTTGCTACCATCTAGTTACGTTGTATGGTATCATGTGATATGTGAAGTTCAGCTACTGTTTTGTATTTCATAGTAAAGAGATAATTTACTAACTGTATTACAAATAAAAAATTTCCAGCTAAACTACCACTGTTTGCATCCTGACGTATCATATATCGTGTCTGTGAGATGATAATATAGCCGCCGTCCTTGACTCTTACTGTAGGAAAAGGGAGGGAAATGCTGAGCGTGAGAAAAACATGTGTTGAGCTGGTTTGCCCACAGCAGATTTTATCTCTACACCTCGCACATTTATCGTACACCACACGAGCTCTGAATGTACCACTAAAACACTGCCTCGTCGTGCAAAGATGCAATAGCAAGTTTCATGTGTTTCCTGGGTCCAACAGTGCCACTTTCTTTTTTACCTTTGGGTTCAACATAATATTTCTATATACAATTCTAAAACCTGTCTTTTGCTTTACGAATGTCCAACACAGTATGTTTCTTGACACCGTAATCAGCACGTAACTTTGCTACCATTTCCAGTGTTACGAACTTCTGAGGCACATTCTCGGACGCTGAAACCTCCTGCATTTAACTGTGGCACAAGAGATCACGCGTAACGAATTAGTAATTGTAGATAAATATTTACTCATAATGTTGGCAAATACCATTATCTAGGATTGTCATAAATTTTTTATTCATATTGGCTTTGAAAGAAGCGAAGAGATAAGTTGATGTTTTCAGCATTTATTTATCTACCCCGCACTTTGAAAGAAAAAGGACCTATCTTTTAACGTACATGTACAGCAACATCATAAAAATTTCAAGTAGACATGAGAGTCATTAATTTCCGAACACGTCAAAATACTGATGAGCGACCAACTCTGCTTACCGTCTTACACGTTTGTCTGTGCACGCGCCTGATGTCTCTCAGCAAAGCACAATAACCAGGTAGGTCTTGCAGTGTTGATCTAACAGTTCCGTAAAAACTTCAAGAGATAATCATTCTTGCCTGGACGTGGCATGTACGCCAATGTGCAACTCAAAATAGCTCTGTTTACTGTATTACATAGCTATCCATCAGCGTGCCTGATGTCATTCAGTGTTAAGCATACCTGCCAACTCATATGGATTGTCCGTAAAATGTACGGAAAGTACCTACATTTTATCGGCTTTATAGAGGACAACATAATTTTACGGATTTCGGGACATTCGACATTTATGTGTGTACATTGCCATTATTTACAAATGAATAGCGGAAAAATTTGTTTTGCGTAAGTGTACCAACATGAAATGTGTTTTACGGTGTTGTTTAGCTTTGCAAAAACACTTGTAAAATTTATTTATACTGTCTGTTCAGCAGTTGCTCACAGTGAACACTATAGGAACCAATAACAAAATTCGGTATATGTTTTGTTCCCGGTTTCCTATTGGCGTATTTTATAGCTAACGGCCAATCCGTGAATTTCTTGTACGGGCTGTTACAAGATGGCGATGTGCGTGTTATTGGGCGTTTTTAAACGACAAGTGTGTTGTTTCTTGTCCAATTTCGCGCTTTTCTGTATGCTTTGAAGCTGTATTTTTAACTTAGAAACTAAAAATATTTTTCCGTTGTAATGAATATGACGTATAACTACCGTGTGATGCGACGAAATTTTGTAGTTAGAAAATGCATCGCGCGCATGTTTATACAGTCGCGAACTTGAAAGAAAAATTATTTGCTCTTATTGTGAAGCATACATACAATAATAATATTTTATATGATAACGAACTGTTCATAATTACTACTAGCGTAATTTTTGTGCGGCATTTATTGGTAATTTATGGAAGATGGTATGAAGCACCTTACTATAACTAATAGTATTTGAGGTTACAGGCCTACGTGGAAATCGCAGAGTAAACATGAATTTTCGTAGGTAGGTTTTGAAGGTGCTGTAGCTAGAGCTTAATATTACCTTACAGTATTTCGTAACTCAAAACACAATCGAGTTTAGTATTGGACTATTTCATGCCACATAAAATAAACAAAACTAGTTGAGATTTACATCAAACTTTGTGAAACTAATTATATTTGTAACCGTGCTTTGCAGGTTGTTTAAAGATGCAAGTGTACATTTTGAATTATAAAAGAATGATGGATTTTCAAAGAATTAAGTGAACAGGAAATTGTTCAAAGTATAACTTGGCAAATAATTGTTTTTGCATATTTAGGTCTTGCTAAGGCCTACTTGAAAAAAAATAAACTTTTAAAATATTATATACGTTATTATGTGTACAGTTTGTAAGACATAGGGACTGATATAATTTGGCACAAAAATTGCCGCGTGCAGTTTACGCAAAAATGTGACATCTGGAAAAGTTTTACTGATGGTCATTTTTAAAAGTTGGCAGGTTTGGTGAAGTGCTGACCAAAATCTCTCGCACTCACAGTAACCAGGTTGGGTCTTGTGCTGCATGTGACAAGTAGACCCGGCGGTGGAATAATTTTGTATCGCCAGATTTTGTCCGTTAAATACAAAGTCTGCTGAATGGAGGTCCGATAAAACTATGATTTACTGTACTCGTAAAATAGGGTTTAAGCCACATTGTGCATAAAAAATGGATTTCTGGATAAAACTAAAGTTGAGTTGTCAGCATAATATAACATTTTGCCATTTACATACCCAGTTTTCAGTACCTGCTGCTTAAATATAGTCAGATTAATTTTTTTTTAAAATTTAGAGCTGAGAGAACCACCGTTTTCAAGTTTCGAACCAAACTAAGGTAAAAAAAATTTGAACTGAACCTAATGCAAAAAATATTCTTTCAAACTTAAACAAACCCATGAAATATATATTTTTTAAGTTTTTTAATTTAGCTCTAGCATAACTTTTAAAAGTAAAATTTGTATACATTATATAATCATAAAAATAACTATAGCATAAGATAAGCATTTTGCATCATAGTACGGTTATGCAACATTAAAAGTACTGTATGAAGTTCATTTTAAATTTTTAAATGTTACCTTCTTTTTATAGCATTTGAATTACTGGAGTTGAAATAATAAGTTTGAAATACATTACGAACTACTGCCAAAAAAAAATTTACATTATACAATACAAAGAGTTTGCAGCAAAGTAACCCTTTAATAGGTTGATCACAATGGTTGATATTCTGCACATGTGGGATGCCTTCAAAATGTGGATAAATTGAAGGAAATGATGAGATATTGCTAGAAGAAACGCAAATTGTTGTTTGCTGGGCGGACGGACGCTGTCCATCAGGCTAAACTTTAGAAATTTTTTGCAGTGGTTGTGGATCTGGATCACCCTCATCTTTTTGCAGTTTGAACCAACACTTCCGCCTACTCATAGCAAATAACATGTGATCTAATAAAAGTCTGAAAAAATAAAGCACTGCGTACTCAATGAAAAAAAAACACTACAAACAACCTTGTACCCTGATAGGTGGCCAAGCGAGTTATGTGTGTCATAAAAAAATGCTTTACAGTACACCACACTGTAAAAAAATTACATTAATATTGCGTTTTATTGAGCAATCATTACAAGTGCATGACATGTAAATTAGGGAAAGTGAATCACGTTAGTTATTCATTACAATTACTGAGAAATTGTATATTCGTATAGCAGTTTTTATGTTTTATAAACAGAAGTTAGCGGACCAGGGTGGCCACTCACCTGGAAAACCTGGAATTATCAGGGAAATTGTGGTTGCCTGTAAATGAGGGAAATGTCGGGGAATTTTTGGTTCATCTTAAGACATTTCAGGGAATTTTCTTGCCTCGTTCTTTTTAGCTTCCACAAAAACCATAGGAATGAATATAATGGAGTTTTGAAAGCATTATAACATTTTTATTGAACACATTAGCGTTATGCGGGTGTAATTATATTTCATTGTCAAGTTCACTGACTGTAGTGTCAGAAAGAACGTAAAATATTTATGTTTATTGGAAAAAGTGTTGAATAAAGTATCAAAATGTTTTCATGCTTGCAAAAATCAGGGAAATTTTGGTTTTCTATCAGGGAATTTTCGTTGTTGCAATGAGTGGCCACCCTACAGATGCAACTGCAAATAACTAAAGTTGGGTGTGTAATGGCACATCTTTTTGTTACAAACTGCAAAGATGTATTGTCCTACCAGGTTTGCATTGTGAAAATAATGAACTTTTGCAAATTTCATGAAACGGTAGCAATTCTGTTAGCAAAAAAATACCACTTAGACTAACCAATGTACACTGAAAAACTGTGATGATTGACAATTCACCATCTTTCGCCTGAGATGTGATGTAAGCTATAATATCTGATGTTTTTTCTAAAGGCATTTTATATGAACTGGTTATATGTAGCAAATAACTAATACAAATTTCGTTTTTGTGTTACAGAGGAGAAAAAGCCGGAGAAGAAGGAAGAGTCTGAATCTGAGGATGACGACATGGGTTTTGGCTTGTTTGATTAAAAATGAATTTACTTGAATAAATTGTTTTCAAAATGTCAAAATTATTTTGCCCCTGCCTCTAATAATGATTTTTTTTTGTGGTGGAATAAATATAGACCTTTTTGTCCATTAAGATTAGTAGTGTGCTGTATTTACCCTGAATGTACTAGAGGAGAATGCATGGAAATTTTGAATTGGTCTTGCATTTACCATTCAAGTTAAAGATTTTCACTGCAATTTACATACTACTTGAACAATACTGTAAGACTGCTATTTAAGGCATAGTTTAGTTACCCAGGACTCCAGAAAATTGAGTGTCGTAGATTTTTAAGTTTCGGAGTGGTTTTCCCAAGAACTTTTGCAAAATAAGAATTACAGTACAGGCTAATTCTAATCATAATAAAACTACTGTAGTTAAAATAACTCCATGCTGTTGCTGCTTGTACAGAGGGTGGAAAACTGGATTTTGCTGTATCATTTTTCAAACTCTTAAGAATAAAAAAAATTAAAATTGGCATGAATATATCTCAATTGTTGCCAGCCTGCAGAAATTAAAAAAACATTCAAGAGTAAGTAGGGAAGTGGTGATGTGAATTATGTTAGAGGTAAATGGTGACAAAGGTTGCTTAATTTGTACAAAATTCACAGTGCAGTGGTCATTAAACTAATTCAGCTGTTCCACAGAATACCTTCTGCCTTGTGCAGTGTGGCACATTCCGTACTTGCCCATTGCAACTGCGCTGCCAACATTCTGATCTTGGACAGCTCAGGATACCTGCTATTGGCACCACAGGGGTATGTAAGGCAGTGACGTAGCGAGGGGGGTTTTGGGTGTTCCTACAGTCGCCCGCGGTGGCTCCGCGAGACGGGCCCACACTTCGTGGAGATGGCCGCCGAAGTCCCTATGTATATGGGTTTATCACAATCAGTCGCTGTGGCACCCCGCGACACATCCACCCTTCGTGGAGGCTGCCGCAGGAGTCGCCTTATATATACGCGGTTTATCACAATCGGCCACTGTGGCTCCCCGCGACACATCCACCCTTCGTGGAGGCTGCTGCAGGAGTCCCCTTAACTTTCCCTTTGCGCCTACATGGAGAACTCTCCTAGGACCGCCTTCATTTTAACTTTCAGCCAATCGCGTCTCTCGTGGGTGACGACAACAAACCCATACATTCCTCCATATCAGTTTATTGCATCTTTTTTAAATTCACACACATTAACATTGATACCCCTTTGAACTTTTTTATAAAATTCTGATGACTAATTATAAAGTTAATATTAAATCGCACAGCAGGGGGGGTGGGCATAGCCACGCCTCTGGGTGCCCTAGTTTTCATCATCCACGCAGCGTGTCCATCGTCATCTCAAGGCTGTTTGCTCGCTTTCACCCCATGTTTTCGCAACTTTCCCTCCCCTGCTGTGTTAAGCGTCAATCTGCTGTGACAATGCTACAATCCTCTGGCCATACTGCCTCTCGCCAGTACTCAAAACTAACGTACAAATTTATTAATTTAAAGAAAATTTTGCTGTTGTCACATAGAACAAACAATCTTAAACACAATGCAATTTCAACTGGCTTTCTACGACTATTCCAGAGGTGCCAACTTCTACGGATTATCCATAGTTTATACAAATTACGATGGTTTACTACGGAAGTACGGATTCTGTTGATAAACTACGGATTTATTATCTTCCGCCCGACTGTAAATGAAAAGGCATGTTCCATTGTATATGCATATATTTCGGTTCGTAGCTGTGTGGATCGTATGACGCACTATTTCTTTACCCACGCTCCGGCACACAAACATTGTTTTGTTTCTCGTGTTTTTAGTTTGCCGAAACCATATTTTGGTGATGGTAGCGTATTTACAAATTAGTGTGTTTACACTTTGTGCGGCACGCGTCGGAATGTTCTCGTATGTCGTATGTATCTTATACAATTGATTGTTCTTATTGCCGTAGTCTTCCGACTTATCGATTAGTTGTTGATGTTGACTCATGCAGTCGAATCGAGTCGTGCGTGGTTGCTTCTTCCGCTGATCGGCCATATTGGAAACTTATCCATGCTGTCGTAGTTTAACGAAATGTTGATTTGACTGTTTAAATTCGAGTATGAGTTTGAAACCTAAGAGTGTTGATAAATATTGTTCAGAATATTTACAGTTGTGGACAGGTTTTAAGTGCTTCAAGAGTATCTCAACAACACGTGTTTTGTGAATTGTGATTTAAGTGTAAACACGATGGCAAAGACGCCACCGTCATTACATAGTTACGTTAAAAACACGTTCAGCATTTTCGAAGTAAGAAATTTCGAGGAAAAAATATATTATAATTAAGTGATGCTGTAGATCCAACAACAAATGCCGAAGTTACCGACGAACAGGTAATGTGATTGTGTTTAGGCATACACATTTAAAGGCCGTGCTAGAATCGCCGTAAGAAATAACCGTAAAATTTGAATTTTGTACACACATTTTTAGTGGCACATGCTTCAACACACCGTACCGCTGCTTAGCAGTCGTAAGAGGGATGGAACCGTGTGAATTTCTTACGGTGCAGTTACGGTTATTTCTATACGACTTTTATGGTTAATGTAGCATGGGCTTAAGTTAATACGTACACTACCGAAAAATACTGAAAAATACGGATTTTTTGCAAAATTACTACTGAAAGCTTTGGTAAAAGGTTGGCACCTCTGGACTATTCTAACCTAATTTACAGTATTTACAATTTGTGTTATTTACATTTAAAAGCTATATGCTGGTTACAAGTAACTAAAAACTAATTTTTGGCAGACGCCAACATAAAGCTGGAATTGTACCTGCAGCATTACGTTTGTATATTCCTTTTTCGCAGTACTAATTGCAAATGACAGCAGCATTCTTCCATGATGGTACAGTAGAATCTCTGTTACGGGCCCTTGCAATTTCCGGGATAAATGGTCGTAATAGAAGAATACGGTCATTTTGGGGATAATTTTGACCCACCAAATGCCAAAAACGTCAAAGTAGCCTTTATCCGCATTAAGATTATATTCAGTCGTCTGGTGTAAAAAATACAGTTTTCAAATTAAATATAAATAATTTCAATAGATGCCTCAGTAAATACAAATTATATTTTAAAAGGTAATTTTCAGTCTCTTGTAGCTATACGCAATTCCGGAAAGCTTGTGCCGACAATTTACTCCTCCAGGCTCCCAACCTTCATGTAAACTTTTGTGTTTTCCTTAAAACATAAGTAGACGTGGCTGGCAACACTAATAGAAATTACACTATCAACTAATATATGCTTATAGCAGTTAGCGGTAAGGGTTACATTTATACATCCTTGAGTAATGAAAAGGAACATTATGTAATTTATTAATATTATTGTATTCAATCCTCGAACACATGTTACAATCCCTCTACAATTCTTGAAAAAATTACATGCCACAAGGCACTGAATTAATTCCAAATCTTAGGTTTAAAATTTCTCCATACAATTTCATAACCTCAAGTACACAAACCATTCGTTTTTTTCTCATGTTCCCATTCCTCCAGTCAAACCATAGGATTTGTGGCGCAATTATGTTTCCCCTGCCCAATTCGATAAGGAAAATCTACTTTTGCAACTTATTTATGTAGGGCTTTCTTCCTTTCTCCAAAAGGAACAAGGCTAAAAAAGCCTTAAATGCCCTCGGGGGGGGGGGGGGGGGG
>PNEQ01062818.1:0-23944 GCA_003012365.1 Medauroidea extradentata | reverse complement strand
AACACAACTGCAAGACTTTCTATTACCTTTGAATATTCAGTGGCACTTTATTCCATCTCGTTCTCCTCATTTTGGCGGTCTGTGTGAGGCAGCAGTAAAATCCATGAAGTACCACATGAAACGAACATTAGGACAAGCCTGCCTTAATTTTGAAGAGACCTATACAGTACTAACACAAGTGGAAGCATGCTTGAATTCTTGTCATCTTACTCCGATGTCATCAAATCCTAATGATCTCTCTCCTTTAACCCCTGGTTATTTCCTTATCGGCAGTGCACTCACAACAACAGTTGACTCTGATTTGAAGGTGTTGCCAATGAACAGACTATCTCGATGGCAATATGTCCAGCAGCTTTTGCAGCACTTCTGGGCTCGCTGGTCTAGAGAATACCTGTCAAGTCTTCAGCAACGACCGAAGTGGAGGCAACGAGTCCCCAATCTTCAGCCTGGTGACATAGTTCTAGTGAAGGACAACAATCTACCACCCCTTAAATGGAAGTTGGCACGAATAGTGGAGGTGCATCCTGGTGCAGATGCCATGGTGAGAGTTGCCACTATTCGCACATCAGCAGGAACATCAAAAAGGGCCATAACAAAACTGTGTCCCTTGCCAAAGAATGACAGCAGTGTTATATAAATTAATTAATTTATTTATGAACTCAAGTGATTTAACGCCATTGTCTGTAATACACGATGTTAGTTGTAGCGATTGTAATATTGTCTTGTTATCACACACAGTGGATTGAAGGCATTCCTTCAAGGTGGGCGGCTTATGTTGAGGACTTAGTTTGTAGTGCTGCCGCCAAGTAACAGCAACAAGCAGCGATGTGAAACTAAAATTTCTATGCGTTCCACTAGACTTTGAATGCCGCGCTGCAGAGAGAAAACATTTTGTTGGTACAATTGTTTATAATTATTAGTAGCAATGTCTTGTTGTTTGCATTACGTGCGTATGTTTTCAATCTTAGTACGAAGTTTTTATCGCAGTTAGAAAAGTAAGTAAATACAATGATGAGCATTAAATAGAAGAATTTCATTTATCATAATTTCAACAAAACAGAATCTTTATAGCAAAATGTCACACGGATTCTGGTCGACATCCAAAAGATACAAAAGTTTTGAAAATTTGCTGAATTCAAAATAAAAAAATTTCAAACGATGGAAGCACATGCTATAAAGCTCGATTGGTAGCCAAAGGATTTGTCCAAAAGTAAGGGATTGATTATGAGGAAACGTTTAAACCTGTTGCACATTATGACACCACTCGGACCTTGCATGGCTGTAGCTGCTGCAAAGGAAATGAAATTGTAACAATTCAATGTTATAACGGCATTCCTGAATGGAACACTAGAAGAGGATATGTATTTAGAACAACCAGAAGGTTTCAATTATGGTATTGGACGAGTTTGTCTTTTGAAAAAAAAAAGTCTATATGGACTTAAACAGGCACCACATTGTTTGCATCAGCGATTTATTGAATTCACGAATAAAGCTGCGTTTGAAAACAGCACAGCAGATCCTTGTCTCTTTCATAGAGAGCACAACCAAAATTAACTATATGTTGCAATCTATGTTGATGATGGTTTGATTGTCTACGACAAGAACGAAATTACTGATTTTTTTAAGAACACTGCAAACAAGAATTCCAAACAACAACAGGTTCTTTTGACAATTTCCTTGACATGAAGATTGATCATCATTAAGATGGATCAATAATGATCAGTCGAGAAAATTACACAAGAAGAATACTGTACTAGAAAGATTTCGAATGACAGAATCAAATGCTGTCTGAAGTCCCTGCAAACAATGAAGAAAGTGATATCAGTGAAGAAATCTCATCAGATGTACCTTATCGTGAGGCAGTAGGGTGTCTTATGTATCTTTTAACAGTATCTCGTCCCAATATTTCCTTCGCTCGTTCTACGGAGAAGCCAACAACCTCAGATTGGAATCGAGTTAAACGTATACTGTATTTCAATACCTGAGAGGAACGTTAGTCTTGGTATAATGTATAACAGAGAAGAAGAATTGAAAGTCTACAGTGATGTCGATTTTACTGGCGATAAGAAGACAAGACGATTAACAACTGGAATTGTTGAGACATTTCTGGAGGAGCTATAATTATCATGGACTAGCCAGCTACAAAGAGTAGTTGCAAAAGAAGTAATTTGGTTAAAACGCTTGCTGACTGAACTAACTGAAATCCTAAAACTACTCTTAACACTTTACATTAAGAATGCTAGTGCAATTAAACTAGCAAAGAATCCCAAATTTCATCAATGGTCGAAACATATAGGGGTTTGATACTTCTATCTTCTTTCTGTGTGAAAGTTTTAAAATCACGAAATCACACAGAAACATATAGAAGGGAAGTATCTCATGAGCGCATCTGCTTTGGATTGTTATGTAAAAAGTTTCGCATGATGGAGAATGTGTAGTAGTCATGTAAATATAGTACTGTACACCTATTTTCTTTGGAGGCAGTATTAAGATAAAAAAAAATATTGTCTCACAACAAGAAATAGAATGGTAAAGAATGGAATATGTTTTACATAGTATATATTGTCTATGGAACAAAAGTGTTACTGTTCATACCGTATAAGAATTTCATTATTTGACAGGTCATAAAAAGTAGGACAATGTAGACAAAAACATTATGTATCCTTCCACCGCCATGTGCTTTCCAGCTGACTACCAAAACATGTCAACAGTTAAGGTATAGTATTATTGCAACAGAATCTAAAGTGTGTTGTGATTTTCTTTTGGTTATTTTTAGATCTCGAACAAGTTTAATGGAAAATTATTTAATATTGTAGCAATGGCTAGCCTACTCTTCAGTAGTTCAGTTACTATAACTCACAATTTTACATCGTTTATTGTATATTTTCCTAGGTATGCTCAACATTGTAACATTTAATGGCATTACAAAAGAACCTTGTATGGGTAACTTCTCTATTTATTTAATTTAAACTTGACACCTAAAAATTTAAATAATAGTAGCTCATTTGGTTACAACAAACTGCAGTTGCAAGAGCATATGGAAGTGGCTAAAACCGAGTCCATGGTCATTGTGGTATTCTACATGAATAAATTAAATATGCTAGCTTTAGTATTAAATAGCACATAATACTAACTTTCATTTTCAGTGACACTCGTAAGTAGGTATTATGTAAACAAGTGAAACACATAAGAAATATATTACCATGGCTGTCCCTAACTGCAGTATAAGGAGTTCAAAAATAATTTTTGCAAGTGTTTGTTAGAAAAAATAAATATTATGATTCATATATTATTTAAAACTTATAAATTTTTTATGTTAGCTGTATGAAAACGCAATTCTCATTTAGCATGGAAATGTGACTGCATAAAACTATGTCCATGAAAAATATTGATACTTCCATGTTCAGAAGAAAACAATAAATTCTGACCATGTATAGCTATATTTGCAAAGTCCATAATTTCTCTTTCTTTCCCCTACAGCTGCCAAATTGGACTGAGTTGGTTTTGTGAATGTGAGGTTTGTTTGATTCTTTTACGTGTTACATTACCATGGATGCTTTAAAATGTTATGAAAATATGATTGTTCTAAAAAATGTATAGAAATGTATTTAAGATTAGTTAAGTCTATAAAGCTGAGAATGGCATAACCTCTATGTGTAGGCAATGAACATAGCAAAAGCATGTTTTTTACATTACCATGGCTGACATTACCATGGATATGACAAATATATTAACCATGGTAATGTTACACATCCACGGTAATGTTTTAACGTGATCTTTGAAAGAACTGTGCAATGGGAGTGCATGAATGGATTTATTTACTTGGACATACTCTATTGCGAAATAAATGACTGTAAAAAGAAAACTAAAAATAAGACAAGAAAACATAAATAAGCAGAGTATGCTTTAGTCATCAGGATACATACACAACATGAAATTCCAAAACTGGAATCTGGTCAGATAAAGCAAGGAACAAAACAGAAAATAAAAGAAATAACAAAAATATAAAAAAATATATAAAAATAGCTAAGTTGACATGCAACTCAACGATGAGACGAAACAGACACACAATCAGAAATACAGCAAACAACACAACAATGAGACTAAACAAAACACAAAGATGTCGGACACAAACAGAAAAAACAACAAACGACACAAATGATGAGACGAAACAAAACACAGTAGTTTTCCAAACAGTCAGTATTAACAACGTTTCGGGAACTGGAATCTGTTCCCGTCATCAGGTAGACACACAGGATTCAGGACCAAGAGTGCGACTGATGAGGAGACTGGAAGAACCATGGGTTTATATAGGGTAAGGCCCCTTATCGTGCTCAGCCAATAGGAGACAAGCTGTCTCCTGATTGGTCGTGCAGCATGTATTGGCTCTGATTGGTTGTGGTGGGTTGAGTGTTTGTTTTTATTTTGTGCTGTAAATTTGTTTCTCCTTTAATAAATGGGATCCACATATTTTTTAATTCAATGCTCTGTTGACTGAAAATATTGTTATTGCTAATAATAAAGGCTGATTCTTTTATTTTTCTTTTAATTTTGTCAGTTTCCTGTGTAAGTGGTTTAGATTCTTCCCAAAGGATTTTGTGGCTATTTTCCCATGCATGTTCGGCCAGTCTAGATTTTTGGGTTTTGCCTTTTTTTTGCAATTGTTTTTATGTTCTTTGATTCGGGTTGATATAGTTCTGCCAGTTTCACCAATGTACACATGGCCACATTCGCAGGGTATCTGATATACACAGGTGTGTGTTTGTAGTTCTTCTGTGGCTGGTTTCACCCTGGTAACCATACTTTTAATGGTTGCTTTGGATCAGAATGCTGTTCAAAGTCCGTATTTGTTTCCTAGACGTCTTATTTTTTCAGAAAGGCCTCGAACATACGGAATAACTATGGTTCCTTATGGTTTTTCTGTTTCTGTTAGGTTTCATGTGCTGTTTGATGGTGTTTGTTAGGTAACCATTGGCTGTGAGTTCTTTTCTTATTTGGTTGTGTTCTTCAGCTACGGATTTCTTGTTGGAACAATCTCAGCTCTGTTGGCTAGTGTGCGTATTATGCCAATTTTTGTGCTTTTAGGGTGGTTGGATGCAAAATGCAGGTATTGGCCTGTATGTGTAGGTTTCCTGTATACTTTGGTTTCCAGACTGCTGCTTTCCCTGCTGACTAGTACGTCCAGGAAAGGAATGCTGCCATTGGTTTCTTTCTCATAGGTGAACTTTATTGATGGCCTCAATGAGTTTAGAAAGTTCACAAATTCCTCCAGGGTTTCACGTCCGTGTTGCCAGATAGTAAAAGTGTCGTCTACATAACGGAGCCAGATTTTAGGAGGGCTATTGCTTTGGCTAAGTGCTTCCTGCTCACAGTTCTCCTTGAATATGTTCGCCATGAATGGTGAAAGTAAAGAGCCCATTGCCATGCCATCTGTTTGTTTGTAGAAACTGTCATTAAACTGGAAATATGTTGTGGTGACACAGAGGGTAATCTTTTCCATGATGGACGGAATTGGTATGGTTGTTCTGCCTTTTAGGTTTGGGTCAGTTTCCGGCTTGGACTTGACAATGTTGAGAGTTTCTGCCACAGGTACATTGGTGAAAAGGCTTTGGACATCAAACTCACAAGGGTGTCGGTGTTTTCTATTTTCAATTGTTTGGCTATGGATATAAAATGATTAGAGTCTTTGACAAAAGTTGGCGTCTGCCCTATGAGGGGTTCAACAATTTTTAGGAGATATTTTGATAGTTTTTGGCATGGAGCATTGCAACAGCTGATAATTGAGCACAGAGGCATGTCGGGTTTATGGATTTTTGGAAGACCATTTATGTGGGGTGACCTACTGCTGTGTGGCGTCAGCTCTGATCTTATTTTGTCTGAAAAGTGACTTTGATGTTTTTTCAAAGTTTGGTACACTTTTCGTTCAATGCTGGCAGTGGGGTATTTTTCAAGGTGTTTGTATTGTTCAGTGATAATGAGATACGTGATTTTTTTGTCATAATCTGATTTATATAGTATTACAGTAGCACGGCCCTTATCTCCCGGAAGGATTACAATGTCAGGATCAGATTTGAGATTTTTGATGGCTTTGAGTTCATCACGAGATATATTAGGTTTTGGTGAGCCAGCTGAATTAATCGCTGTGCGTACAGTCCAGCGAAATTCGTCTTGTTTAGCGGCAGGGAGTTTGTATATTGCGCTCTCAACGGATGAAACTATGTCAAGTGCTGGAATGTGTCGTGGAGCAATGCAGAAATTGAGACCTTTTTGTAAGACATGATGACTAAAGCATACTCTGCTTATTTATGTTTTCTTGTCTTATTTTTAGTTTTCTTTTGATAGTCATTTATTTCGCAATGGAGTATGTCCAAGTAAATAAATCCAGTCAATGTTTTAATGATTAATTTATTTGTACATAATAAGAAAACACTACATATTAGTACTCAATATTATTAAGAGAGTATAAATTGTAAGCAAACTTCGTCACTGTATAATACAATAATTCAAAAGCCAACATGAAAAACTAAGTAATATTACCTCAGAAAATACCTTTTACTCTTTATGCATGCAACAAATGAAACATTCTGGTAATTTAATTCACTGCCACTTGTGACACATAAAAATTCTAATTCCTGGTTTGGTGTAAAAACTTGCTGGTACTGGAAACAAGAGTGCATAAGCAGTTATTAAAGCAGATGTATTTGTATATTGAGTAATTCATAGCATTTCTTAAGTTTTCATTCTTTCTGGCAACAATCTACACTAACGAGGTACCGGTAATGGTAAAAATAATATATTTGATGGTCCTTTAAGCAGGTTAGTTAAACATTTGTATGAATCATTATAAAATTTTGTAGGCCATGATCACTTGGCCTCTATAAAACAAA
This sequence comes from Medauroidea extradentata, assembly GCA_003012365.1. Lineage (NCBI taxonomy): Eukaryota > Metazoa > Arthropoda > Insecta > Phasmatodea > Phasmatidae > Medauroidea > Medauroidea extradentata. The sequence continues at coordinate 17,057 of PNEQ01062818.1, read as the reverse complement.
AAATTAAATAATTTTGTATTTAACGAAAAATGCCGAATTTCAAAACTAAAATTTAAAAAATTTCTAAAATTGTTTAAAAATTCAAAAATATTTTTGGTTTTGTTTCTATATGTGTCATATCACAGCCTACAACACTGTTATACACTGTGAATTTTTTCGGTTTGGTATGTCAGTTGGTTTTAGTGGCATGCATAAAACCATAAAGTGCAAATTTTGAAGTTAACGACTCATTACTAGAGTCGCAGATATGTCGCATGTTCAACGACCAGCCAGGCTGGACTGCACAGTCCTGTGTATACCATGTCCTCAGATACTTCTACATTGTCTGCTGCTCCAGTGAGTGAGCATTTGAACATTTGACGATGTAGCGCGGGAGTCCACAAGTGTTTTTATGCATGTCCGCCATTGGTTCGTTGTCCTCAAACTCATGTTTAATGAACAATGACCCGATCGAAAAAGTTTCCAACATATACAGGACTTAGAACTCTAACCTCTTCTCAGTTGAAATCCGCGAAATTTCCGAGACTCTACTCACTACGCAAAAACTATGACGGGTACACAAATTTCCTAAGAGGAAAATTTAATCACAGTTTACGTCTCTAAAACAAGAAAAAAATATCTCGTACCAATGTAAAAATAAAAAAAGACACTGAAAACTGAGGTGATCCGTCCCCTCAACTCCAAAATAAGATGTGAAGGAAATGTTACAGAAGCAAGTAGTATCCCATATTTGGAGCAGTCATTGAAAACGAACTAGGTCACATGTACAGAAACTGTATAAATAAGTAATATGTTATAATTAGAGAGGATGACATATCACGAAAAGAATTTTATCTCAGTTTGTTTCAGTGCCTCACGTGCACATCTGCAGCTCTGCTTCATGGTTATTGGCAGTGTGTCTATGTCTATCATTTGATTGTGCCAATTACAATATCGTTCCTGCAACACCACACGTCTGTGATTTGCCGATAGAATCCCAAGGTCCGTGAGAGTTAAAATATTCAATCACTGACCACGAAGCAGAACTGCAGATATGTACCTCTGACACAACGTAGCTGTCTCAAACCAATAATAGGCATCAAATATTACAACAGCGGGATTCTTACTGGATCCGCCAAATAGGGCAATGGCTCTGCATAAAAGCAAAAGCCAGTCATCTTCTGGTAAACTGAACGTGGGTTCAAACCCACCAAACTGTCAAGTTTTCCCTGCATAAATCATCCTCTCTAGTTATAAAGTTTCAGATGAAACCAATACGGAATTCTTACATGGGATAGACAGTACGCGTGTATGCTTTTGTTTATTTGGTAGGTTTTAATAAATTCCAGCACTAACAGTAAATACACAAAGCTTCCTTCACAAAATTGTTATTATTATCATCAACAGTCACAAATGGTGAGCGTTGATGTGGCATAATTTTTCACTTCTTACACACCATCAACAGAGCCCTTAACGCATGTACCTAGCACACGGACAGTATTGTAGCTTGGCATGCTCAATTTTTCATACGAAACCACTTAATTACTCGTTGTGGTTATCTACGAAAAATAACGCACACTTGAAACTAAACACGTCACTTTTTAAAAATTCAGTATGCTTGTGAAAAACATTATTTTGGGACTCTCAAAATGGCTACAAATTTATTAGACTGATGTAACTCAAATATTGCCTGAATTCATTAAGTGCAAAACAACATAATTTTTATATCACATATTAAGAAAATACTTTATTTATTGTTTCTGAAGTGCATCATCATTGTTTGTGGAAGTAGAACTCAACGAAACTTGAATCCTTGAATTGAGTGTGTCAGGTCTGATTTTAGTAGCAGTTTTGAGTTACAAATTCAAATAAAATATGCCCGCATTACAAGATTCGTAACGGTAATAGTGCGTGTTGTATAAATAAGTCGATCGACAGAAACCAGTATTATAAGACGTTAACTCGCAGGTATTTATAATTAAGATTACTTTTGATTATATCTTATATTCAGTCACCATGCATTTAATGAGTAGATATTGTAGATAACATCTATCGGAGCAGTTTAACGTAATTGTAAACATTGCACGACCCTATGTAAATAAAAGTGGCTATATACATACATATATATATTTACATTTGGCAGAAAAAAAATAAACTGGCAGAAAATACAAATTAATTAGGGCTTTTTTTGAGTGTTCTCTTTATTCCAAATCACTTGTAACATTAGCTGCAGACCCAGTTTTGTTGCGAAGTCTGCTAACAATCGCAATGTGACGTCCTCATTTTTAATTTCCAGACCTACCGCCTGGCCATTTTGTTCGCGAAACTCCCAGCCTTTAACTCTCAACTCGAGCCATTAATAAATTACTTGCAATAGCACGTTCACTGTACAGTTAGTAAACTTGCATTAGTGCCACAAATACTACTCATCGCTACCGTAGTTCCAAACTACACAAACTGTAACATTCCGCACCGTTCAACCTCACTGCAGGCTTGCTGCTCAGCCTGCAAGTCAATACTTCTCACAGCCGGCTCGCGACCAATACTCTCAACTCCACCCGAGCACACAGCTGACACGCCTTCCCCTATGCGCATGCGGACCTTCCCCTCTCAACTCCTCTAAACCAGGGTGAGCGACACACAACATATGTGATGCACAACCATAGCTTGTGGTTGTACACCACACTCAGAAAGTGTATTAAGGGCTATGTTGCCCGACCATCTCCAATTTTCAATATTTTCCTCGGTGCAAAGTTTTCATAAGATAAATCGTCTTTTTCGTCACGACGTTCTCCACTACATCTTTTAACATAATTAGGTAGTAACAGCCATTTTTATCCTAAAATATTTGCAATCCTTCTCATGTTCCAGCAAATGTAGGATAATATGGAAGTAATTTACTATGTAAATATACAAAAAAAAGAGTTGTAGACTATTATTTAGAGCATGAAAAGTCAGTGTATCGATACACCTCCAGGAAATTAGTGAAGAAAACTACGCAAATAAAAGACTGTCGGATTCCATCCCCCGTAAGAGGGATTTTAAAATTTGTTTAGGCCTATAAATTTGTATATTTGAAGGGAGAAGGTGTTTATTTTGCAGACATGAATAGTTACTTTTACGCTATCATGAGAATATATAATTTTTCATAGTTATTGCACAAGGGCATTTCATAGTCAAAATTTTCTTGTTAGTTACGGTTTTATGTACGTAACCAAAACCAACAAACTGTAATACACTAACTAATTCCCATTGAAATCAATGTCATTGGCTACATCAACACACACACACACACACAAAGCACACGAATTAGTATATGTATATTTTTTTAATGTTGCTGGATTGGGAAAAAAAGTTATGAAAATGTCAGTAATTGTTTAAAATACAAAAATATTAACATGTGTGTTTTTATATACATGTTGATCTAGCCATTAACATAGTTTTCCAGAAGAATTATTTCATTAAGTTCAGTTTGTTGGTTTTGGTTTTATGAATAAAACTACAAATGTAAATGCTATGAAATGCAATTATGGAAATACTGTAAAAGCAAAAAAATTTTCAACATAGAAAAACATAGTCCCTACATAAAAAGTAAACGTTATCGAGTATATATATTTATATATATAAATTGGTGTTACCCACCCCCTTAATGTATGAAATGTATGGTCAAGTCGTTTAGAACACCAATCATGCATTCTAAATGCATGTTCGTGTTTAGTCCAGCATGTAGATGGTAGCGATAAGCTCTGCACTTTATGGAACTCGTGCATTCAGTTTCAAATACACACCAAAATCTTTAGTATCTGTACCACTTTTCCCGAAGTATTTCAATCACTTGAGGTAACATACGAACAAATGCTTGTTTGTGTCTTTCCTCTAAAGTTTGCAGCAGTTTATGAGAACCCTTAGTTATAATCACCTAAGACATGTAGTGTAGTTAATTCAAAGGTGTAACTGTTTAAACCATTAGAAATTTTTAAAGCAAATTTGATTTTATCGTAGCTCTTAAGCATTTATTTCTGGACTTCATATTGTATTGTGGTTTAATGTTTCAGAGGAATTTTCTAGTAAACGAATCTTAAGAGTTCTAAGTCGTTACTGCCAATAGAAAATCACACTGTCTCCAATAATCTGTGACAGGAAACCTTCATTACAATCTGACGAGCAATAATTTTTTTCGTCAATAATTACCTCATACGCCCCAGGTCTGCAGTACCCCTGTGGGTGAAATACAATCTTAAGTTTGGCACTACAGTGACTGTATATTTTGTTGCTTTGTGCACCCCTTATTTTTGGATGCTGTTGATGTTTCCAGTGACGTGACAACTATCCTGGAAGGGGGGGGGGGAGAGAAGGAAAATAATTTCATAATTATGAGGGGCATAGAAGCACTTTTGGATTTAAAGGATTCCTGGTTGCACAAATCACAAAAATTCACAAATAAAGCGGGATGTCTGGGCCATCCCCGGGAAAAATCTTGGTTGTCAAGGTGCGAAATTGAGCACTTTATGTACTTAAAAATGCTAAATATAGATTTTGTTCAGTCAATATTACTTCAGCAATGAAAGTGTTAAAAGCCGTAACTTTTAGTTCTAATATTTCTAATTATTATGAACATACTTAATAAACTTGCAAATACAGCACACAAAATATGTTATTACTGTGTTTACTACGTAACCAGGGTTTTCTGAGGCATGAATTTTTCATGCAAATATTACAAATCGTAGAAGAATTTTGGACTTACATAATTGCAGCAAATGGTTTGTCACACGAAACCCGATAATACATGCAGACAAACAAAAGAACGCTTTTGGATGTTTACTTTCCTGTTTGTCTGCATGAATTGTCTGGTTTTCTTCTGCACACAATTTACTGCAATGGTGTATATTCATAATACTTAATTAATTTTTAACTTACCCAATTGCAAGCATGTTTAAAATCAAAATAGTTGTTATATTTGTAGTACATTAAACTTTTACTATGTGCAAAGTGCATTGAATTGGTCAAAGAAAAAATGATTTATTTTAAAAATCTTAGAAATTTGGGTTAAAAAAAAGTTATTAAGTCAGCGAAAATTTTCAATTTGGGTGGGAAAAGTCTGGGAATTATATTCCCAACAGTTAGTAGCCACACTGTTTATGTAGGTAGAACTGGACAAAACAGTTTTTTTGCTGCCTCAAAATTAAAAAAATAAAAATGTGCATTTAATTGCGAACATCCACAAATCCGTAGAATTTTACAAGTATCAATAAAATCGTAAAACCCCTACCATTTCCGTAAATTTCATGGATAAATCGTAAAGTTGGCATGTCTGAACTAATCATTCGAAGGACTACAACATTTTTTACAATATAATTATGGACTATCCTGCCAATGACTGTACCCATTAATTTTCCTTACATAAACATATTTGTTTAAAAATATTTCAACAATGTCCTGTGCATTGTACACAGGAAAATGTAGGGCAAAACGTAAGGCAAAATGTAGTAAGTGACAAAAGTTTCTATAAACGGAGAAAGCAATGGATGAAACGAAGAAAAAAATTTTAATTTAATTTTTATGCCCCAATCGAAGAGTTAAGCCACACACAGTTATTTTTGCAGCAGGTAGAACACAAAATATTTTTGCCGTCGCAGTGCACTCACCCATGGTAATTAGCACGAACTTCAGATCAGATTCCAGATTCTCCCGACTCACTCTACCGTCACTTATTGTTGCCAAAAAGTCAATCAAGTTACAGACTTTTCTGTCTCAGCCACACACAAAATAGTTTTCAGAGTGGTTTAGAGCTTTACCTTGCTTGGGTCTGATTTCCCGCACCAAACTGTACAAATGGCATGCCCTCATAATACACAAAAAGCTATTCGGTTTCAGATTTGCAAACGTGTTACTGAAAGTGAGTATTTTGAAACTCAGTAGTTACAGGATTTTTTTTAAATTTTAGTTCTTTTTTTTTATTATCAATTTGGTGAAAAGGTTGTCATTAACTTGCAAATAATAACGTTCAAATATTACAAGTCACGTAGGGCCTACATATGTACAATGGTGGTGAAACAGAGGCACCAAAACTTTAATTCTCATAAATAATTGCTGTTCTAGGAGGTGCAATCATCACCATCTTGGATAACACAGTTTTACTTTCATAAAATGACTTTAAATTATATTATATTACATTGTACCAAAATAAACATGTAAAATTACTGTATGGTGTCAGGTAGTTCGTTTGATTGCACCGGGTTCAAAGATTTATAAGAGGTCGCTGTTGTTAAAATTTACTGTATACAGGACTCATTTGAGGAAGACACACAATCGCAACATATTTGTTTTGGGTTACCTTTCAACTGTTCCTTTTATATACATCAATACCTCTAGCAGCATAGAACATAACTGTAGGTATTGTTTAGAATCTTGTACAACCTCCTGACAATTTCAAGAATACAGTATAATATATTCACATAAAACTATTTACCTTTCAAGCATTTTACTACAACATCAAACAAAATATAATTTGAAATTGCATATAAAAACCAGTTCAACCTACATATTAGTTCTACAAACAACACAAAAGAATCAGTACCTATATTTTAGCTTAACACACATTATCTCAGACACAACATTTCTCTGTACATACAGAATTTAGTAGAACTTAGTGGTTTTGTAAATATGTCTGCCACAATTTTACTTGACTCTAAGATAGTTTACCTTTACCAGTTGTTTATCAACAAAGTCTTCCAGGAAGTGAAACTTGATGTCTATATGCTTGGAATATCTAGTGTTCTCATAATTTTTTTTCATATGGATTGCTCCCTGGTTGCCAACCATAAGAAAGCCCTCCACTTCTCTTGTTTCACCCAACAACTCTGACAGAAGTCCTTCCAAGTACTGTAGGTCTGAGGCTGCCATACTGCGTTATTCATACTCGGCCACAGCTGAGCACCAGGCCACCACAGTGGAATGAGGCCATCCCACCAACACTCTTGCGGTCCGTCTTGTCACGCCCCCAGCCTGAAACTGCAAATGTCGTGATCTGAGAACATTGGTCTGGTCGTTTATAGTACACCAATTTCTTCTCACTGGTACTCTTCACATATAGGAGCACTCTTATTGCTGCAGTCCACGATACAGTACCTGAGTTGGGCAATCGAGGAAACTACTCAAATAAGCAGTAGGAAATACTATATCAGGTCTGCTGACTTGGGATAAGTACGTCAAGGTACACACAAGTTCCCGATATGGCACGTCTATCACAGTGTCTTCTACCCAGAGTTCAGGTCTGCCTTCCATTGGACATGGGGATCCTTTACATTCCTCCAAGTTAAATCTCTTGAACATCTTGTCAATGAGCTTACTTTGGGTCGGTTCAGTTATGTTTTTTGCTATCATTAACTCTGTCCCAATGAAGCACTTCAGTTTGACATCTTTTGCACTGAATTTTTCTTTTAGTTTTTCTGAGAATTGTTCAATTCTCATTACATTTCCTATCAATAGAATGTAATCTACCCTTAAAACCAACCACAAATCACCCACATACAGACAGATACCAAACCTTGACCTTCTCAGATAATGTTTTGTTACAAATTGGTTAAACAATCAATTCCAGCATCTTGGAGACTCCCGAAGTCCATATAAAGCTTGTTGAAGCTTCAGAACTTGCTCTTCTTTTTTGGCTCCCTTCAGTTGAAAAATATACACCTCAGTGTGTAATGTTCCAATCAAAAATGCTGTTGGTACATCCATCTGCTTAACACACAAATTTTTTTGAAGTGAATAAGACAGGGCTAACCTGACGGTGGGCAACTTAGCCACAGGTGCATACACTAGTTCACTTTTGCTAAGTCTGAAACGCTCTTGCCATTAACCTGGCCTTCTTACTTCCATCTGATTTGGTGTGGAACACCCATTTTGTCTCAATTGATTTGACATTCTCTGGTAAGTATGCTGTTACCCACGTTTGAAATTTCTCGTGTACTTCTAGTCCTTTTTTTAGGGCTGTTCTCCATTCCTCACTTTCTTGCACAGCTTCTTCATAACCCTGTGGATCACAGACAAGTTGTTTAAGAGATTTAACTTGGAGGAATGTAAAGGATCCCCATGTCCAATGGAAGGCAGACCTGGACTCAGGGTAGAAGACACTGTGATAGACGTGCCATATCGAGAACTTGTGGGTTACTTGACGTACTTATCCCAAGTCAGCAGACCTGATATAGCATTTGCTAATGTGTATTTGAGTCGTTTCCTTGACTAAGGAAAAAATCTCTGTTATTGTTTTCTGCTTTAGGTCAATCCGCAAGAACATGACGGGTATCTCCGCATCCCTTCCACCTCCTCAGAGGTCTTAAAGCAATTAAAGATGATTCTCTACCGTGTCTTCTGCTTGCATGTGATTCATTTTTAACTCAGCATTGAGTAGCCTTGACTTCGTGAAGTCGTGTCATGTCTGTGTCCATTGTTTCAAGTACTGTGATAATGTTCTTGTAGCATTCTGACAAGGTGAGCTGTAGATAGCATACTTTGTCATCCTGATCTAGAGTTGACCCCATCCCCTTCAAATCACAAATGAAACCATCAAATTTGTTGAAGTGTTCCTGTAGGGAAGTCGTGCACTTCAACGTTAGTAGCTCATTTCTTATTAACGATTTTGAGATGGTACTCTCTTCCTTTCAAATATCTTGCATAAAGCTGTAAGCATGTCTGAAGCAGTTTTGGCACCTCTCAATGTGATGATCAGTTACACAATTAATGATCAGATTCTTGGCCTTCTTATCTGCAGTGTTGAACTTCTCCACTACTTTTTCCGACAGCCCTTCTATTTTGCCTTCCCTACCTAAAATATATCGCACTTCTTTTTCGTCTAGTAGTGATAAAATGCAAACCTTCCAAATCTTGAATTTTGTATCTGTTAACTATGGGTAGTTCGCAGTCATAGAAATACCAGCCTCCATGTTTCCGACACCAACCATAAACAATCTCCAAGGTATTGCTTCATACAACTTATAAACCCCTTTTTACCAACTCCACCAAGCATGCTACTTATAAAGCGACATTCACTTTACTATCTCCTGGGCCTATAACCTGTTAAAATGTACGGTATAGGACTAACTTGAGGAAGACACACAATCACAACATATTTGTTTTGGGTTGTTCCAAATTGCTGTAATGTAAAATAAAATTAAAAAAAAATTTTTTTTTTTACAGTTAGGTAGCAGAATTGGATAGAATTGTTACGAAATGATGCATGTTACATGGCACTTCATCTGCAAAACAAACAATGGTGTAAATTTTGTGTTATTTCAAAATGTAGAATATTCCTGTTAAAAGTCTTGCAGGCAACAATGAAACATGTAAAAAAAATTGATCTACCACTGTTGATAAGTAATAAAACCAATTCATACATTAACTTTTTCAACATGAATTTTTCGTACCATTCTATCAAATTTATTATGAGTATATATCATCACTGGGAAAAATCTGTAAAAAAAAAAAAAAAATCAAAACGATATATTTAGAAGAAAAATATTTATAAGCTTATGATTTTTTAAATATACAGTATTTTAAAATATGATATTTTGGACACGGTAACGCTTGACACTGCACATTTCTATTATTTAAATAGTTCCGAGTATATACGTAAATAAATATTATTAAATTGTGTTCTTTGTGTTCACAAGTCCTCAAAAGGATATAAAAGAAATGTTGTGAAATACCGCTAATAGACTAAGAATTTAATGTAATGTGCAATACATAAAATATAAAAATGCTTCCTAAAGGAAACAAAGTTAATGGTTTATCTAGCTCTGCTTATTATCGTATGATGTATGACCAGTTTTGGGAAAACATTGTTTACGTACTATATTATAAAATGTAAGCACATTTCCCACATGTAGATTATTTGCAGTTTTTAGCTAGTCAGGATTTCAGTAAAACAAAACATTCACAGATTGTTTTCTGGATTACAATAAAAAATAGTATTTGCAGTATAAAATCCATTTTAGAAAAAAGTAAACATGCAGACAACAATTACAATATTTTCAAGAAATTATTATAAACATCAGATATTTTGTACGTGTAATTAATAGGGACCCCGAAAAATGGTGAACCGCGAAATTTGCGAAAAACGACAAAAATAGTTGGTTTTAACAGTTTCGTGCGAAATTTTACTATTCACCATGAAAATACACACTTTTACGCGAAAAATCGCCATCTTCCCGCCTGTTTACATCACAAACGATTCCATAGTCGTTATAGAAAGCAAGAAGTCGCTCGCTATCGAAGGTCGTACAACTATCGATAGTGCAATGTGGTTTCCTCAAAGATCCAACAGATGGCAGTCAAAATGTGACGCCTTTTGTCGTACGTTTACGATTTATATCGATAGTTACGCTGTTTAAACGACCGCCGACAGAAAGCGTGGCGTGCATTTTATCACAAGAAGAAAACTTAGGTAGTTACTGGTAATCTTTGGCATATACTTTTTTATACGTTTGTTATTGTTTACGTTTGCGCTATTTTCAGATTTCTGATTCTCGGAATTCGGTTATGTTTTTAGTTACGTAGTGTGTTTCTTGGAAGCCAAAATGCCTAAAGTTGTCGCAATAAAGGATCGTGAAAGAGAGTTTAAGAGTGACGGATTTTATATTTTTGACATTAAAGATGAAATAATGATGTGTAGGTTTTGCAAGGTGCGGGTGGACTGGATGCGCAAGGACACGTGCACTAAACAAGTTTCAATCGGCGATTCACTGCAAAATGTAACATGTTTGCAGAAAAACAAACAAGAATTTGTGTGTGAGTTTGTTCAAATGATGGTAGCCTCAAACATTCCTCTGGAAAACGTGGATAAACCCAACATGAGAAACTGGCTTACAAAATATGTTCAAGGTGAGTTTAGGGTGAACCATACAAACATATTCCGATGTGAAAAAAATTTGCATTTCAATATATTTAGGCCTATTAATTTGTTAACACAAGAACTGTGACCAAACTAAAATGGGATAAACTTACCCAGCAGCTTATATTTTTTCTTTGTTTATCTGTTTGTAGGCCTACTATGAACATGTATTTTCTGTTATTTGTGTAAAATGTTTTGGGTCAAATTTTAATACATTTGAAGAAACATAATATTATTTACTGTTACAGCCCTATACATTTCTTAGTTTGAGGAAGGTTTTTATTGATTGCAGGCGCTGGCGATCTTCCATCCGCAAATACATAGAGAGAAACATACCTTTCTAAATTGAACACTGTAAAGAGGGAAGACATAAAACGTTGTGTGCAAAATCAAAAAATTGTTTTGATGTGTGACGAAATTACAGATAGGACTGGAAGGTGCATTTTCATTATCTTAATTAAAGTTTTGTCATTTGGCTCTCACCAGAATGTTTTTGTGGGTGCAGTTAAGGAACTGCAAAGTGCTACAGCTGCTGAATGTTCACGGGCTATATTATCTACTGTTGCTGAGTTTGGTATCAATTACGAAGATGTGGTTGGTGTTATTACTGACTCAGCACGGTACATGACCAAATGTGTCTCTTCCTTGAAGGACATTCTTTCGGAGAAGATGGTGCACTTTCAATGTTGGGCTCATAAGCTTAACCTTGTGGCCAGTCTATGGAGCTCTGAGTTACATGAGCTTAATCAGTGCATTCAGAGTACCAAAAATGGTTTCCTGAATGCACGCAAACGAAAACATAGGTACATCTCTTTCTTGAAAGAGAAGTATCCTAACAATGAAAGTAAGGCAGTCTTGTTTCCAATTCCTGTCATGACAAGGTGGAACTCGTAGTTTGGCTCTGCAAAATATGTTGCAGAGTATGTAGAGGATTTAGTTGAATTCTTCCAACAAGAAGAAGACGGAAGTAGTGCCGTCACTTACTTCAAAAATCTCTCTCCAGACAATGTTGCGGCTATTCAGTGTTCGTCTTCTTTTCTTGTTGAACATGGCACTTCCACCGCGGAAGCAATACAGGAATTTGAAGGTTCAACATGTGCTCTTTCACATAAGTCCACACGACTGTGTCTAATATGCTGGAGAAGTATTTGCTTGTAAGTAAAGGATGTCTAGCAGATGCAACCAAGTCTGAAATAGATAAGCTTTCTACAGTGTTCAAGCAGCGTTCTATGCGCGATACACTTGTCATTAATCTTGGGTTGAAATGTTACAAGAAACTCCATACTTTGATTGACCAGGACACTGCCAGAGATTTTTTTTTGCAAGTGGGAAAGTTATTTAATCCAAGACACGTGACCAGTAACATTGTTGACGAAAGTTTGTACCCTGCTGTGAAGAACATCCTTGTTCTTTGCACACTTTCAAGGCAAGAATTCTTAGAAGGATACTTAAACTTCCAGACACAAATAGCAGAACTGCTTAGTGAAATGAAACCAGTGGATGTTGTAACAGTTTTATTGGCATTACAAGACGACCACAAAAACTTTGTGAACTGTTCACTTGCAATACTTTTCATGCCCCCGTCAAATGCAGATAGTGAACGTGCATTCTCTGCATACGGACACATCCTCTCAGACTTAAAGAGTGAATTTAAAATCCAGCAGTTTAGGAATCCTTCTAACACAGTATTTTGGAGGGAAAAATGTACCTCTCACTAGTTGAGAATATTGTATAAGTTCAAAATCGTGTAGGATCTGTCTTATGTTTTTACCTACATTTTTTTAGATGTGTAATTTTTTTACTGTATTTTTACTAAGTTTGGTTTCATTCCTTTGTTAAACCAGGTACATTACATTGTATTGTATTGGTGTGTGGTGTTAGTATTTGCCAGATTACTGCATTTTAAGTTTGATAAAAAAATTTAAATTCTTGGCTTATTTCAAGATTACGTTAATATATTTCACCTAAAGTTTTCTTGCTTCTGCCCTTTTTAACATCAGTTTGAGCCAATTTTTTATTTGATGTTTTCTGGTGTCTCTCCTATAACAAGTTTTGTGTCAAATGTAATCTTAATAATGAATTTTTTAACTTGCAAGTCTTGACAAATAGGTTTAAGCGATCCATAATTCTCCCTACACCTACAATATTCTGATTATTTAAGTATTCTGTTTAAATATTTAATTTACATTTCCAAAAAAATAAATTATATAAAAAACTGAATATTTTGGCCAGTTTACATCTTTTATTTACGAATATTGTGTAAAATGCCGAAGTTTTTACACAGATTTTTTGCACCGCTTTAACAATTTTACACCGATTTTTTGCACCACTTTTGCCAATTTTTAACACCAAAATTGGCCAGTTTTATTTATCATTTTTTGGGGTCCCTAGTAATTAGCCCATACTCTCTTTGTACAATGAAAAATATATAATTCTAAGGACTTTCTAAAATATTTTTAAGGACTTTTATAAGGACTGAAAAATATTTTGCTGCTGCATTTCCATTCAAATTAGTATCGTAGGTGTTTCTGTTACGTTTGTAATACAATCATAGACCTACTGTTAATGGAAAATCAGTTTCACTGCAAAATTTGGAACTGAAAGTTTGTTTTAAGCTAAGGTACCTTGGTCACACCATGTTTCATTATATTATTAAATGCGTAAATACGTTTACAACTCACAAAATTCACAAATAACAATAAACACGAATTTCACTCAACAGCAAAATTCTTTTATGTACTGTAATGCGTCGGCTGGAGATTAATGAATACATTGCTGTCAACCTTCGAACATCCTGGTCACGGCACCAGAAATGTAACATGTCGGCTGAAGATTAATGAAGATATATTTGTCAACCTTTGAACATCCTGGTTACGGCACCAGAATATGTAATGCGTCGGGCGATACTTAATGAAGATGATGCTACTTTACATAATTGTTGACTTAACCTCTGACGTGGCCGGTTGTGATCGTATAGGTTTGCTGTAGTCTACATGAAATTAAAAACCTGTTGGCGTGACTGTTTTTATTAATTAACTTAAAAAAAAAAAACTCTACATACAGAAACTTTAGATTTCAATCATAATAGTCTTTTATCATCGTCCAAGCCTGACGCTCCCAGGAGAGAACAGCTCAACCCTAAAACTTATTAAAAAAATTAAAACAAATTTTCAAAACACGCCACGACATCTCAACCATAATGTTCTCGCAAACGTGCGAGCCCTCCAGTCTGTGACTACAGCACTGGAAAATAGCTACGTATATGTAGCTGCTCCGCCACCTCGCTCCCACACAACCCGCACAACCATCTTCGTCCGCGTCCGAACACCAAGTCAATATGGCCGACCCACCGAAGCTTGCTCTCTCTCCCTGCAGCGCCTCTAGCGGCCACCCAGCGCACCAAGGTAAAAACGTAACGGAAAATTAATACTAAATTAAATATAATAACAAACTATAAACTTTTATACTTTAAAACAACTTGTAAAGTGAAAATATAGATTTGAAAACCATAATTATATAATAATTTACAACATAAATTTAAATAAATTTGAACCACGTGTCCTTTCATTGGCTCAAGACAGCCCGCGCAAACATATTACTTTCTCTCTCACACACTCAACGAGCGGTGGCACACGTGCACTTCGTGAAAAGTAAAAGTATTAGAAAAACGGTTAAAAAATCTAAAAATAGCAATTCCAGGAACTGGGCAGGCACACTTGTGCCATCCAACTACACTTGCCAACAACGCACCCAGCTCTGAGTTACAATACAATAACAGTTAAGCTGCAAATGATAATATTAAATTTAAATTAAAACACAAAGTTGCCTCAGCCTAAACAAACCAAATTAAATACATATAAAATTTAACAGTTTCAAAAGTGATACAGATAAAAAGGCAAACAAGATAAAAAGGCAAACAACTGTCAACAATACCTGAAAGTAATTATATAGATAATAGCGAATTCAATAAGTCAAACATAAAGAAATAATAAAATAAAAACAAGACATGAAATAATAAAGGCCTAAGTGGTGGGTGGACCGCCTCACAATACGCTTTACAGACGTATTTTGCTCCAAATACGTATTATGTTGTTTGCATGAATAGGTTAGGCGTCCTCTCAAACACATGCCACGCGATTCTAGCTTCAGACTTTGACATGTGATATCAGTATCCATATGCGTGATTCGCGATAAAAGAACTACAGAATAGTGTTTCATCGTCAAACTCAAAAGCTGCCACGGGCGAAGAATCCATTGACTCCGTTGGCAGAGTTACAAACAAATCCAATGCACACTCCGCCATTTTGAAACTGCCTATTGAAGAAAGCCACAGATTGGCTTTCAACTTTAATGTTCTCATTGGTTCGTGGCTTACTCATTGTGACCTCCAATTTTAGAAGTTTCAGTAAAACCGTAAAAGGCCTACCATTTCCATACAAAAAGTTGCAAAATTAAGGACTTTTAAGGACCATCTGATAAAATAAGAACTTCTAAGGACCGTACGGACCCTGAATAATGCACATCATTTTTACTATCTCCACACAGACAAGTTCTTTCAATAGATGGACAGCACTATTATAAAACTGAGCTGAAAATGTAAGGTGAGCAAATTGTTTACCAGCGAATAACTATGCGATTATTTTCTTAGCGAGCAATGACGGGTTAAAGATAAAGAGCTCAGATAATTTTTTTACATGTTTCAATTACAGTTTTCCTTTTAACATGGTGACACAGATTACACTAAAATTAACTTGACACAATTTTTTTTAATTTCAGTGCAGTACTAACACTATTTCATTTCTCGTGCTTAATTTTCTAACGTATGAATGCTAAGTTCTTCTAATCCGTATCTGTCTGGCCATAATTCTTCTGCAACAGGCATTTTGCTTTTAGTATATTTTAGAATTTTTATTTTGACACTCATACTAAGAACTTAATGATCTCACATCAGTTTAGAAGGATTTTTATAGACATTTCACAGAAGGCCACGGAATCGTGTATAACTGCACGCAGTACATAAGGCAGTGTACCGCGTGCTCGTGGTTAAAGCTGAAGTGAAAAAATTCCTTAAATGCCACAACTTATTCACAACTTTCTAACATACATACAGTTTATTATTTTCAAAGATACAGTGATTTGATTGAGCCCTACACATAATTCCACAATGTGAATTCTACTCGTAGTCACAGTGTTGTAAATATATGATCCATAAAATAAGTGCCCCAAAATAATAAAATACAGGAAAATTTATTTTAAAAAAAATTGAAATTAGGAGGAGGGGGGAGAGATATCTGCGTACTTATGCCACCATCCGCCATATAGCAGCATCATACAGACCACTAATTGGCAGTACACGTCCTAAAAAACAGATACAGTTATCATTGTTACAGTCACGCCTATATAAACTTTCTTATCTATGATGCTGCCGCTGTGCAGTGCGTTAACCTTTAAAAACATCACCACTGTTTATCTTCCAGCATGTCATTGCATTCTACAGACACAGCCCACATATTTAATTCAATGAATATTTATTCTGATTTTTTAAATTTTTTTTTTTTTTTTTTTTTTTTTTTTTTTTTTTTTTTTTTTTTTTTTTTTTTTTTTTTTTTTTTTTTTTTTTTTTTTTTTTTTTTTTTTTTTTTTTTTTTTTTTTTTTTTTTTTTTTTTTTTACAAAAGGCCATTAATTTTTGTTTTGAACTATTCTTGCAATGGGGGCTAGTTACAAACTAATGCTATGCCATTGTAGCAAACGGAGTCTCTCAGAAAACCAGAGAATAGAAACAAATACATATTTATACAAAGAAACAAAGGTAAACGTATACGATTCCACAAGGAATTCAGTCAGTGATTTACAAGAAAATAACATGAACAAGCACCCAGGCACCAAACAACAAACCAAGAAAAAAAAAATAAATCTGATTATTCCACAACAGGAATTCCGTCAGTAACCACTACATAGCAGAAGCACAGACACCTTGAGAAAGTGAACGAAAACAAATAACTCGGTAACTGTGGACAGTAAGACAATGAAAAAAACAGACAAACACAATGTTCACCTTGCGACAAAAGAAAAGACTATTCGTAGACTGCAATTTGTCTCAGTCTTCAGGCACACACAATCAGAGGAGCATCTGCAGACTGAATATGAGCACTGGGAAACAAGGGGTTTATATGCTCTGTACCCCCTCT
>PNEQ01062817.1:0-18432 GCA_003012365.1 Medauroidea extradentata | reverse complement strand
CTATTTCATGCTTCTTGTTTGGTCATTGCCTGTTTTTTTCTATATGCCGACTATATTTCTATTTCATGCTTCTTGTTTGGTCATTGCCTGTTTTTTTCTATATGTCGACTATATTCCTATTTCATGCTTCTTGTTTGGTCATTGCCTGTTTTTTTTCTATATGCCGATTATATTCCTATTTCATGCTTCTTGTTTGGTCATTGCCTGTTTTTTTCTATATGTCGACTATATTGCTATTTCATGCTTCTTGTTTGGTCATTGCCTGTTTTTTTCTATATGCCGACTATATTTCTATTTCATGCTTCTTGTTTGGTCATTGCCTGTTTTTTTCTATATGCCGACTATATTCCTATTTCGAACTAGGCTTCTTGTGTGTTTGTTGCCTACATTCCAGGCTTACCTGGTTTGTTTTTTGTCGCTCATTTCCTCGATCTTAGTCCAGTTATGGAATTGTGGATTATATGCGCCTCGGCAACATTTGTAAGCAGTGACGTAGGTATTTCAGACATTTCAGTTTCTGTCACACCCTCATAAAGAAAATCATTTAAGGGGGAGACGGTTTTGTTCTA
Organism: Medauroidea extradentata; assembly: GCA_003012365.1. NCBI lineage: Eukaryota > Metazoa > Arthropoda > Insecta > Phasmatodea > Phasmatidae > Medauroidea > Medauroidea extradentata. Next base: position 17,863 of record PNEQ01062817.1, on the reverse strand, counting down.
TTTTCAACTCTTGAGCTATAACATTTATTCTAATTGTATTATCAACATTTTCTCGTCGACGAATCTTAGGATATATTCTTGGAAAACTTCTGGACGGAAATAATAATGGGATCTTTCACTAATGTGTCATGCAGAATCATAGCAAGAGAATTATAGGTTAACTTTTAAGAATTCTGTTGCAATGATTCTGCATAACAGATTAATCAAAGCTTCCATTGTTGTTTATGACAAGCAGTTTTTCAAGAATGTATCCTATGCTTTGTCGAAGTGAAAATTTTGATAATCCAATTTGAATAAATGTTATGGCTCAAAAATTGCAAACCCAATAAAATGGTCAAACAATCCCCTTAAAGGTAATGAATTGTTGGTACAGCAGTATGGCAGAATGGCTGCATGCTGGTTTATTGCCTTGTGCCCAATGACGATGGGTTATTTGATGGGCAAATCAATGTCAGTGTTACGACAACCTCATTTTCGTGCCTCAGTCACGGAAAAAAATGTTCCAGTTATATATATTTCTGAATGCAATTTGTGTGTGTCTAATATCGTTTACTGTTTATTAAAAAAAAATATCGGGTGTGAACAGAAGTAAATAAAACGTCCAGTGTTAAATTCACTTCAAATTTTATATTGAAAACAAAATCACCTTTAATATTATTACTTTATGTTAAAACTGTATTTGTAGGCTGCAGGAACTAACTATGGCGGAATATCGCTGCCATCTTTCCTAACAACGATAAATCAAGTCATCCCACTCGTTTAGTATTTTTTTTTTCCCCGAAATATACCTATAACAAATATTTTGTCTATTTTGCAAGGTAATCTAGTACACCAGAGTACAATACAAGCAAACGAACACCGCCGCGGTTGAGGAAATATACAACGAGTGACGTCACGGGGTGCGCAGACGCGGTAGGTGCGTTTTGGCAAGCGTTTAAAACGCCAACATTTTTATTTGGTCATAACTATTTCAAAACTTGTAGTTAGTCGTGATACTTTGTCAGTATATTTATTCCATATAGTAGATTAAAAAACACAAGTGCCAATAAAAATCGGCATGTTAAAGATGACAACAAAGAATATATGTGGAAGTGTAAAAAACTCGGTAAAAATATTATATTCAGAATTTATTTTCACAGTCAATTGTAGTATTGAGCATTTAATTTTCGCCATAAAGAAGTGTCCAGAACACCACAGATCTTCATTCCCGGCATATATATAAATTCATACGGAAGCTAACCGTTGAAATGCTGGAAAAAACTAATTTCACATCTGTACCATTTATTTTTGCACATAGAAATAATTTTAATTTCCTGCGCTTGAAATATATATTTCTATACTTAGTAATAAGTAAATGTCTGAGTAGCAGATTTGCCTTTTTCTGCTCTTTCCCTTATTTAAAACTAATTACAAAAATTAGTCAAATGAAATACTGATTATACATTTTTAATTATATAAAACTACAAATAATGAAGGTCGCAACCGCAAGAATGAAATAATTGAAACACAAAATTTTCTAACAAGGAACGCTGTGAAACCAACATTAAATAATAAACGAACAATAGCGTTAAAAAAAACACACATTCAGTGCAGTTTACAAATCCCCGTAACAGGTGGCGCTAACTATGCATACTTTCTCTGTGGTATCCATCATGCACAGTCATTTGAAAAGTGTACACTGTTTATAATCTGTATAATATTGGCACTGTACAAAGACGACACAATGGTCAGTCAAATCACAAACATATTTTGTGTCGAAGTATATACAAACTGGCAGCCCTGGTATATACACTGCGCCAGCTTAGATGGCGAGTGGCAGCTACTGAGTGAAGGGCGCATTCAAAGAATTAAAGCAGCAGGCCGCTGCTAAAACACCTAGTATAATCTAAACAATAGTTTGTAAATTTACCAGACGTGCGTATAGGAGCGCTAAGAAAGTATGTATGGTAGAATAGTTTCCCAGACATACATGGTAGCACTCATAAAGCTTTTTATAAAACAGTCAAATGTATACTGAAGTTATCAGACTTGTATTGTAAAAACTGTAAAATTTTGCATATTTACAAGACGGAAGTATAACAGTCCCATACTGCGTCTGGGATAATAACTTCCTAAACATTTTAGGACGGTTTTTTTTTTACAGTGAGTCTATAAATACCGGAATGAAATCGACCTATGTAAATTAGCCATTAGAATTTAAAACGGTAGTAATATTACATGTAACACATTCCAGCCCGTTACCCGCCAACTTACATGGCGCGTGCTGTAGTGTGGTGACCGCGACTGAGGTCAGTTCTACGACAGGTTAGAAAGATATATTTTTAAAAGTTCTAACAGGGAAAATTTCTGACGCTTGAACGCTGGTATCGGTAAAATGTGTAAGCTGATCAATCAGAGCTTTCCTGTATTTTAAATTACATAAAGTTGATGATATGAAAGCCAAAATTGGTTTCTTTATAATTCTGAAATTAAATAAAATGACTTTTCTCTCTACCGCGTATAGGAAATTAATTTTACTACGGTTGCGAATTTTACTAGGTACGTTAGCGATTACAGGGTAAATAGCGGCAGATATTTCCCTGTGCCGAACTCTCACATCAGTTAGGTTAATTCTAGTTTGAAAGAAAAACTGTTTTCTTATGGGATTGTTTGGCACAGGGAAAATTTCTGCCTCTAATTTCGCTGCAATAGCTAAGAGACAAGAAAAATACGAAAATGTAGTAAAATACAATTTAAATATGCTTGGAAATGATATGTTATTTAACTTAATATAAAGTGAAAAGAAACCAATTTCGCGTTTCAAATTATCAACTTAATGAAATTTAAACTTCAGGAAAGCTCTGTGACTGGTTAGTTTGCACTCATCACCGATACCAGCGCTCAAGCGGCAGAATGTTTCCCCGTGTCAAACTTTTAACATTGATCTTTCTAACCTCTAGTGGAATTAACCTTACTGCGACCTAAGTAGATCAGTGACTGTATGGTTACAGTGGCGGATTTAGAAACGTATATTTAGGGGGACTTTTACGTGACTTTCTAGATTGTAAAAAGTACCAGCCACCTCAAAGTGTGGTTGTTTACTGTTACAGAACATTAAAAATAGCATACATACAAGTAGGGCACATTAAATAATGTGGATCATCATAGAACAAAACATGTTTCCTTGAGGCGACTGGACATACTTTGGATACATAATGTTGAACACGATTTTTTGGGAGAGAGGGGGATCTTCTGGCAGGTAACCCCCCTTTAAATCCGCAATTGTATAGTTACATAACTGGGCGTAGTAACTGAGACACAGTGTACTGTTTGTCGAGATGTGGCACTACATGCCCTAGTGTGTGTCGTGGGAAGCATGTCGTCGCGGTGGAAGTCAGTTTCACGGCAGAGCGCCTTGTCTCGACATCCATCTGGCCTCAGCCGTGACGGAGACTTCAAAGCGACGGCGCATCGTGCTACCATGGCGGCCTGGGAGACGCTACTTCTTAAAAGCCGCGTGACCCTGGAGGGGGAGGGGTGACAACCGTCACGTCCCTCACCAGACGTCAAGCACACGTGTACACCCGCACCCTAGCTTACAACAGGCAGGCTGAAGAGTTGTCAAGAGTTTTATTTAGTCGCCATATGACACCAGTACTGAGATGCCTACTACAAAGCTCTGGCCTGGCCAACAATTATGATTTACATGTTCTAAAATATTTGTCAGCCACTCGACAAAAATCGTTTATCGCATTGAATTGCCCAAAATATTGCTACAAGACTATAAGTGTGCGGGCAAATTCATGGAAATGTGTTTTCGAGATTATTATTTTTTGCTATGGAAATACACTATCGTCCATTCATTGTTTTCAGGGAATTAAAAACCAACCTGAAACCGTAAAGCAATGCGGGTCATACAGAAAGGAACAAAAAGTCAGCGTATACGTGTGTAAATGTGTATGATGTTTCTGAAACATGTGACCAAAATTTACCAGTAGGCTGCTGATGTGAAAATGGAAAGTACAAATTTGATACCGGACACCCGCGGTCCATTTCAAATATTAAGGGTTGTAGAAGCCCCTAAAGTCGAAGTCAGAAAGCATATCTTGTAGGATGTTAGGTAAAAAATACTTGTGTTGTAGAATAAAAAAATTGGTGTACAAATTAACTAAACCGTGATCTCGAATAAAATTAAGTTATGTGCACTACGCGCACCCTTTTCATTAAAATAATTGTGCCATGTTGTTGCAGAAAAACATATTAACAGAATAAAAAAAGTGATGTTGTATGCCATAATGTAAATCAGTGTGTCGTAATAAGTCCTCTTGTTGCTATATTCCCTAGGACTCGCCGTTTATTTGTAAAATGCACTCAAAGATATCAGTTGTATCAATAGCCTGGTGGCTAGGCAACACATGCTACACCCAAGGGTACACTATCGCGACTGTAACATAGTGTCACATGCTAAATAATATTTCGCACCGTCAAATGTTGCAGTAAAAAACTGTACGTAATCAGGAAAGATGCTTCACCGAACTAAGACATGTTAGGTGCCATTTATGAAGTAATCCGCTGGTAAATTTTGGTCACCCGTTTCAGAAACATCCTGTATATATTTTATTGTGTGTAATAACCGTGTTTTTGTATGTGGTCTGTAACGTAATATGGTTTTTTTGTGCGTGTCATACTGTTTCCTCGGCTGGTGAGTGGTAAAAAAGTCAATATTGTGTATGTACATTATATTACTATATTTGGGGTAGGTGACTCGCCCCACCTATTGACCGCAGACAGGTCCGACCTAATAGGATTTAATGTGCTAATGGCCATCCTTGCTTAGGATCTGGAGTAGGCGGCGTACTTTAGGTGGCTCTCTAGATGGCGTTAGTTTATGTGGTTGAGACACAAATTCAGTTTAGTGTTAAGAGCACCACTGGCTGATTTAAATTTTGTCCCGAGATTATCTTCTTGTAGACGTAGACGTAATCTTCCCAGTAGATTGAGGGTAACCAGATACATTAACTTCAAGATCACTTAATCGCAAATTCTTTGATTGAGCTGATGTATAGTTCGAGTGTTTGGGAAGTCATGTATGGCTACTGATTTAGTTTACTCATGACCCGTGCAGTAGGAAAATTACAAGGCAAATATTTTATCTTTCTTTTGTTATAATTTTGTCTGAAAGAGTCTCATACACAGAAGTGTAGACCTAATTCTCATTGTAACGTATAGTAACAGTGACATTGGCCTTTATTTTGTTGTGATATCTAAACGTTTTGCAGTGTACAAATTTCGCTTATGAAACGAATTACGCTCGAGTAGAATTTAGTTTTCAATGTCGGGACTGTCAGTTTGTTTTTTTATTCTCATATTAAAAGGCATCTCTTTATATTAACGTTACGTCAAATAATGACAAATGTTTAAAGACCGGAAAAATTTGCGTTTTCACTGACATGCCGGCTAGCTTCCAAGAATATATGTGCACTTACGCTGTTGTTCCCGATTATTCCCCGAGGGGGAGTGTTAATAAGTTGGGCTATGTTAGGATGTTTAAAGTGACGTAAGATGGTGGTTTCGAACCATTAAGTTAAATGGCAAACGCGGAGCGCTCGACTAATATACAGCCGGCAGCAGTGCACATCTGGACGAGCAGATGACGCCAGGACGTCGTCCGTCACGCCACGGAGTGAGGGTTTCAGCTAGATGGCCGGGCAATGATTGGCCGTTAGAGATAATGACCAAGCGCCAAATATTAGTACTGCGCCATTAAGCCACCGCCAGCGACAGCAACGCAACAGTTTATAGTGTGGGACATGTGGGCGCAGTGGCAGGACGATGATGGCAGTGAGGGCTATCTGCAGCCTCCATGACGCCTTCGTCGACACGTGACTCCTCTGTAGCTGCCGCGCGGACCATTAACTTCTCATCTCGGCCTTGCCAGTACACTCTAAGCTACTCACAGCTTCGGTGTGGAACAAACAAAGAAACACACTAAGGGGCTGTATTACAGCCTCCTGATTAAACTGCCTGATTACTATCTACTATATAGGTTATCAGCTACTGAGTCAGACATTGGGTATTACGACCTCTGGATAGAAAGCGGACAGCTGTCAGGTAGATATTCGGAGTTACTGGGGTAGTTTTTTTCATAAGTTTGTAGTAAATGTGTAGCTAACTGTATACTTTTTAGTTTAAATTTGTTTTGTTGGTTTGTTGTAGTTTAAGGTTTCGCGAATATTACAAATTTGCACTGTTTCTCATGTTTAACAACATCAGTAAGTACATTATTGGTTAAAATATATGTATCAAATACAATAACAGACCCAGATGAATTTAATATTATAATTCACGCATGCAACACAATACATTCTGGTTAAAATAAAACCGATAGGGTGACTTGCACAATTCTATAGGCGTAACAATTTTATTAAATTCCCGAATATAAAACAGACAAGTAGCTGTGTCACTTATGATGAATAGCAAATACTTTCTCAGCAAAATGGCGATACTTTTTTCCATATCTTTAAATAGTTTTTTCATTATATAAATAATTATTTTACTATCACTAAGTTTGAAGTAGTTAAAAATATTATTAATAATCGGCTAGAAAGAAAAATAAATCATAACAAAAAATTCAAGCTGAAATATCTACATAATTATTAATATCTCATTATTTATATTATGGTTTCTGAATTCACCAAAACTTTCAATAGGTCTCCATTTTGTGAACTTGAATCCTAACCTCAACTTAATGATTAACAAACATATATGACGCAATTTTTGTTCCACTTACACGTTTAACTTCTAGATAAGTACCTATCTCTAGGCCCTAGCAGCTGATAGCTTATTCAGTGGATAGTATCTCGTATAAGCGATAACAGAGGGTCGTAATATACTTTTCTGGACTATCTACTAGATATGTTTTATCCGGAATTTTCTCCGGAGGTGGTAATACCGGCCCTAACAGAACCTGATTATTGTGGCTAATGTGGCGTAGGACACACGTTGGTTTGTAGAAATACTCGCAGTCTTCTCGGAATGGATGTAGGTCCAGCACGATTTTCACGGCAAAGTTGTGTCATTCTTCCTGCAAAACACCAGGTACAGTAATCGGAGATGGAAGCGGCAAGTGATCGTGCAATTTCCTTTCCAAAGTTGACCGCAAAGACTCGATTACGCTCTCACAAAAGGGCATGAAATGTCAGATGATGTGGCCGTGGCCTATTGTAAGGAACAATCCCACCATTCGTCTGCCCTGATTTCGAGAAACCGTGAAAAACCGTACTCGGGATGCCTGGAGCCGGGAATCTAGGTAGTGGCTTCATGAACTCGTGAAAAAGCAGTCCCGAAGGATAAAAGCTGTGTAAATAGAGACTGACATCTTGATAAACAGCGCCATTATTAAGGAAAGATGTTTGCATCATCGCATGATACATGTCGCTCAGAACAGTCTTAAGGTCTTTTGCAGTGCTACAACAATACTGGATAGTGATGAGTGACAAAATACCACTATACGGCTGTTCATATCAAGATATAATCATATAAACTCAGCCAAACGTCTAAGTAACTGTGTGAAACAGAACCCACACGACTAAATGACCGTTTTTCTTCTCTCCAAGCTATAGTGCCTGCGACATCTCAGTTCTCCATCGTCCGGCATGATTCCCACATGCGTAAATCCGGGACCAGACCCCGCCGGGAATCGAACCAGGGTCGCCTTGATGGGAGGTAGGGAGTGAACTATTATAGGTAAAAACAAGAGCGGCTGAATAACGTTTGAAGTTCTTCGTCAGGTTGTCGAGAAATTTATTTACACTTTAATAATTCAAATTTTTATGACGAACCCATTAAATAGAAGCAACAAAATTTTTATGGTACATAAATGATAAGATGAGACAGTTTTAGAAGTTCATGCAAAACACTTCCGATGTAAGTTTTTTTTTTTTTTTTTTTTTAACTTTACCAAATGTTAAGGAAAAACTAACGACTAAATTTGTGTTTAGATAATTTTATACAGGCTTGATACTTCGTCATAATTATGTAAATGCCACTTCGCAAAACTGACCAGTGTGTCTACTATTCTGACACAATCATTCAAGTGTCTGTCACTGTTACCCATGTCAATTACTACTGTTTCCGGTCAGACTGTGGACAACACACAGAAAAAATAGGGGGAAAAATCATTAACTCCTAAAATATCAACATTCAGTCGGACTACATACATGTGGGTGTTACTGAAAGCGCTTGAAATGCTCTACGTCGCTACTTCGGCTTGTTACTACTCCATGTGACACAGATATCTTACTTATCTCACTAGTACTATACTGACCGGCATATTATGTGTGCAGGTTGAATTCTCGAGCAGCCCAAACATTATTTTACGTTTACTTGACGTAACATACATAAAATAATACCTGGACGTTTACCGCTATAGGGCAGTTTCCCAGGGCGGTGTTGCCACACTATGCACGTACAATTGTCGTCGTACAACATTTAGCCACTTAGAGTTTAGTCTCCAATTTAGCGATGTGCTTATTATGAGTTCGTTTCTGAACATCTATTGTGTATGTATGTATATATTATATGTATTATGTCCAGAAACAACCACCTAAAAAGCACAACATGTGAATCCTGGGCTATAACGGAGACGAAAATTTTAGTGGCTAAATGTTGTACGATGCCATTTTATTTTCACAATGTGGCAACATAGCACTATAGTTAACTCCACCGACGAAAATTTTAGTGGCTAAATGTTGTACGATGCCATTTTATTTTCACAATGTGGCAACATAGCACTATAGTTAGCCCCGCCGACGAAAATGTTAGTGGCTAAATGTTGTATGATGCCAATTTATTTTCACAATGTGGCAACATAGTACTATAGTTTACGACGTTCCCCTTCTTGTTTAGTTGCTAAATGCTTTTCTGTTTGTCGGTAATGTTTTTTCTGGCTATTGTTTTCTACCCTATTGATGATTATTGTGATTTTAGGTGAATAAAAACAAGGTCTGATCCGTTCTAGAAGCCGATGGTGCACTGAATTGCTGACTCCCGCGGGCGTGGCTAATAATTGTACCGACCCGTCGATCTAGCGCGGCCGCTACAATAAGTTGAAATTGCGTTAGTAGCACCCCGCTATCTGCCGTCGACGCAGATTAAGTGGTCGTGTCGGCGGTCTGCTGCCCTGACCTAGTGACCCTACTTGTAATCCCGCTTATCCACTGCATTTAACGTCGCGCCGCCGAACAACTTCACTCGTCCCGTCGTTCTTACTCAGTTGATCGGGTCGTCTTGTCAGCGGTCTGCCGCCCTGACCTTCGACGCCCGAACCCCCGATGACTCCCCGACGTGCGACCTCGCGCAACCTCCTCCGGCCGCGGTCCGTTAAGTTCTCTCGTCGTTGTTAACCGGTTGATCGGGCCGTCTTGTCAGCGGTCTTTCGCCCTGACCTTCGACGCCCGAACCCCCGATGACTCCCCGACGCGTGACCTCGCGCAACCTCTTTCGGCCGCGGTCCGTTAAGTTCTCTCTTCTCCCCCCACACTGTCCGAAAACCCGCCACTGGTCCCAGTATTGGTAATCCGGCCAATGGGAAGAGAGCATTCAGAAACAGCCCCGCCTACCGAAGCCAACCCTGTAGTAATCCACCGTCGCATTTATTTACTTCAATTTGCGTATTTGGTTTCAAAACCTGGACAATTATCATTTGTTTACTTAACTTCTATTGCTTATTTAAATTAACATATTACTTTAGCCAAAAGTCTAATTCATATTATATTTCATAGCCTCTAAGCCTCGTTCCTATAGGCTGCTGCACCCCCCTCCCCAACTGGCCAGAGTGGTCCAGCGGAGGGGTGTGAGAAGAGTAATGGGCAGGACGGCGCCACTGCTCCTAGGCACCACCTGCTATCCTGGCCCGAGGGAAAGGTCCAGATTCTCACACATTTCTTTTATTTACTCTCAACTCAATAAAAATCCTCGCAGCATATTTTGCATTACAGATTTGGTATCGTGACGCGATACTAAATCGAATGAATGGTCACATGACCAGACAATTCCAATTTCGCAGATTACCCTAAATAAGTATATATTTTACTTAATACCTTCCTATACTAATACCTGCATGTTACAAGTTAGCCCCGTCTTGCGCTCCACATTTATCGTACTAGTTACTACTATTGTTTTGACCTGCGTATTATTGGCCCAGGTTAAATTCCTGAGGAGTCCAAACATGATTGTGTGTATATATATATATATATATATATATATATATATATATATATATATATATATATATATATATATAAAACTGGAAGAGACACACCTGCGCGTACATTTAAATACATGCATGTAAATGCCGAGGAAGAGCAGGTGTGTGAATATGGGTGATATATCTAGGCACGTGCCAGGAACACATACGACAGGCAGGGGCGGATGCTGTGACACAGGAGGCAGAGAGGGGTAAAGAAGAGGGAAGATAGGTGTAAAAGCGCGCGAGCTGGGCGGGAATGTTTGGCCTCGCGAGGAAACAAATCGACAGCGAGCTGGCAGCTGGCGGGAATTTGCGCTGGCGTTGAGCACCGCCCCCTGCACACTCACCCCTTGTCCGCCTTAACAGCCCTTCCCTGGAGGTGACTGGTTGGTGCGCCGTTCCAGCTTCTCGCATCAGCCGCGCCCGGGAGACACGTGCTGACGCCGCTAGCTCGTGAAAGCACCAAGTAGACACAGAGAGCGACCGACAGAGCAGACTGCCAGCTTGACGCGACGCCCTTAACTATGTTCCAGTCACCCGTACAAAAAATGTGGAGCATTTTGATCTGAACACGCCAAATAAAAAGAGAAAAAAATACATTATTAGACTAAAATATTTAAAATCACAACTTTTCCTAACATTGAATGGACCATGTCGTATAGTGGTGTATTCAGAAACATATTGTTGGGGTTGGATGGAGGGTTATGTGACGCATGAATTGTACAGAATACCACTCATCTCAAACGCGTTGTTGTTTACCACTATAGAATTTTAATAATAAGATACGTTATCCCTACCAAACATCCAAATACCTCAGATGCTATTACATAACCATTGGCAACTAAAGGGCGCCGCCGACCCGCGCGTGAGAGGCTCAAAAGCGACGGAGCAGTAAGGCCGACCTTGAAGCGCGCATCAAATGCCACGTCGCCTTTACGAGCCAAGCGCTGAAACAACGTGCAAGGTTCCCGCCAAATGGTTTTACTACAAGACAGTAAGCGGTAACCATATCATTTTATTGGTGGAAAATCTGCAACTAAGTTGTCATAATCTGAGTTTCACATATATCCTATTAGTACATTTTGAAGTACGGAAGTCTGAAGAGGTCGTTTTTAGCAATGTTGGAGGGCTTATAAACAATGTTTTTAATGAGCGAAGCGTCTTAACTATGAGGTTCCGATCTTGTATGAAGTTTGTTTACTTTTCATACGTTGGCACAATGGGCACACGTGGAATATTTTCGTAGACAAAACCCGTTTACAAACACACTGCAACGCATTTGAAGCGTGGGGTAGGCGGCCGCCTTAATGTTTAAGACATATTTGAATGGGGTGAGGGGCTCCCTTGAGGCCGATGACCCCCTCCCTCTTTTAAATCTGCCTCTGTCGTAGATCTGTACTGAGCTGCTCCCATAGAAATTTCTGTGTTTAGTCGTTTTCCTATCTTACTTCCGGATTTATTTCGGGAACTTATAAAACGCTTTTAAAAAACATTCAAATGATTGACTGGCTTGCGTGCATTTATATATTAAGAATGCGGTATTGTTTTCTTGGCTAAAAGGAAATATGTTTTCAGGTGTTTGATGCACATGTTTCGTTTGTTCTTCGAGCAAGAAACATGCTGTGTTAGTAGTTCCGGGTTACATCTTGCCGGTACCTCACTTTTATTGGACATTCATCCACTTAATATAAGTTCTTAGGTTGCTTGCATAATTTAAGTTCTTAACGTTTATGTTGTGTAGGTAGGTGTACTCCGTTGTCTCAGCGACAGAATAATTTCGTTGACCGATTCGTATTAAAAAGCGCGGCATTTGGAGTGTTGATTTTTTTTTTCTGTCTTATAATTCTAAAGAAAATTCTGCTCTTTAGAGTGGCACAAAAATTTTTGCTCCGCAGAAAAAATAAGAACTTCTCTTTTTCGTTAATTTTAATGAGAGATGTAAGTTGTGTTTTTCTTCCTTTGAAATAACAGTGCCTCATTATGCCTAACAGATTTTGTTCTTCAAAACGAGTTACCTAGTTTTGATTTCGCTGTGCGAAATGCAAGTTGAGACTTTTATCGAGTAAAACAAAAGTTGCGTACGAGGATAAGCCCGGAAAGTTCCGCAGAACGCCTTCCTTAAATAAAGAGTGAGTCATATTATACCGTCCACCTACGAAACTTCTGAACGATGAAGAAGGCAAGTAAAGGAAGACAGAGAGAGGGAAAGAAGGAAAGGCGAGCTGAGGAAGAAAACTTACACCACGTTGGTTATGAGACGCGAGATTTGTTGGTCTAGATCCCACACTCCAGCGAGATGGCATTTTAACTACAGGGCGTATCGCGAAACATAATAAATCCTCAGACTTGCTCGGTCTGCTAGAGTCTGCAGATGAAGAAAATATTCCATTACGAGCGCAAGAATATATGGGCTCACGTCGCTGAAGAAAAAGTGTACAACTACTGTACTTCCTCCGAAAAAAAAAGGATATTTCCTTATACAGCGTTATAATGAGCAAACCAAAGTTGCGTCTGAAACGTTATTAATGTAAGTTAACATTCTTTAATTTAGGCAATAACACTCCAAGGAAGTGCCACGCCTGTTTCCTTGAAAATTAACCCCCATCTTTACCACATTATTTGTTCAGTATGTTTCAATTTATCGTAAGCTCTGTTTAGTAACAAATAATTATGTTTTACTGAGAATATAGTGATTTGTAAAAATTAAATGATATTTTGTGCTATAATAAAAGTTGTCCAGTGTACAGTTATTTTTTTTAAGAAGGGTGGAGGAAATTATCTTGATTTTAGTCTGCCATTCTTAAAACGTATTGGCAGGAATGTTAAACATTTTTTGGGAAAATTTAAACTTGTGTTGCGACAATTGCTTTTAGTGAAATTTATATGCAAACATCGTCATCATATTAAATGTATTACTGGTAAACAATTCTGCTACAACAAGGTTGCTGTATAAAATATAATATTTAATGATTTATATAAATTTTTATGTTATTAAATATGACAGAAGTTGGCAACGAATGTTATATTATCGTCGTCCGTAACTGTATAGAATCCCTAGTTTGGGTGGTTGAGATTTATTTGTTTGTTTTTGTTGACAAATTTTATTGAACTTTCAAACGACATACTGATTTCTAAAACTTGGCATGTCTTCAACCATCATACATCATAAAGCTAATTTATTTTGCCATCCGAAATTCTTAGAATGACATACGCAGCGAAGTAAAATATATGGGCCATCTAAGCTGTATGTCACCTTGACTGCGGTTAGTAAATCACAGAACTCCGCTTAATACTGAGCAACTGAAACACTGATTTATTAAAAGTTAACAGCCCACACACGTGCAGGATATAGATAATATATTACGCTGTTGTAGCGATAAAATCAACACTTCTGGAAGTTAGCTACTTTCGTAAATAGCGGCACTTCAGTTTTTTTAGATATTTAATTTATTCTATGAACTTTGACTACAAAGCTAGGAAAGTTGGCTGTAATTTATTAAACTTTGAAGGCCGTCGCCGTGATTACAAAACCAATTCAGTGACGATTTTTTTCTTTTCTGTTTCAAAAAAATTTATGTTATAACTTCGTCTCAAAATTGTTCTTAAGTTTTAGCTGCTGAGTGATAGTATCTTTGATTTACAGAAAATGAACGAAACATTTTGAAAGAAATGTTCTTATTTTCTAAACATAAAATACATAAATCTCAGAAGGTGTTTGAACGTCTTGCTTGAATGTAAGGTGTCGTAGGTTTAATAAAGTTTCCGCGATAATTTTGAAAAATTTCTCCCAAAAATAACGATATGTAAAGTTAAAAACGAACGAGAAATATTTATATAAACACGTAAATATTTCTGTCAGGTATATGAAGTTGGTCTGCTACTACAGAATAATTTAACACAATGTACCATAAACTCTTCTAAAACCAATTCGCATTCCCTATTAATAACAAAAAAAAAATCCATTTTCAGACTTATTATTTACGAAATATCATTCAGTAAAAATACAGAAGGCATTAACGTAAAAACACATCGTCATTAGCGTAAACACGTCTGTGATTTTAAAGAATTTTTTTAAACCAAAATCCTTTCAAATAACTTAAGTATAATTTGACAATTCTCAAGACACGTAATTTTATGTAATATGATTTCTGATACAACAGAAGGTAAAACGTTAAAAAATGCGGCGAAGTTGATTTCTTATGTTTGTGTTAGCGCTAGTAATGTTGATCGAAATTGCATTTAAAATTCACTACAGAAAATGAAGTTCTCTCAGGGCTGTTACGATATGACTAACCGACTACATATACCTACGTTACCAGAGGCCTCTTCCTTGAGGACTACAGTTGATTCTATAACTTGTCTTAAGGTAGTCCGCTGGATGGACGTATATTGTGTATTCGAGACCTACACTCTAAAGTTTGTCTCTCTGTAAAATAACGATTTCCTTTGTAGAACAACTTGGATAAACTTTACAGTCGACCATAATCACGGGTTTGTCGGAAATGTTATCTACAAACCACGACTTCTGGTATACATTTTTGCTGATTTTTGTGTAAATTATGTGCTGCAATATTTAAATAGCTTCAGTCATTGAACTATCCATTGAATATACAAATTAAAAAATGGTTCAATATTATGTCAGTTCAGGTGGTCTAGGGTTAACGTCCGTGTTCACAAAGTGGAAGGCTGCAGTTTTAAATATTGGTGCATCCAAATACATTACATAAAACAGTTATTATCTTAACTGTTTAGCAATTAAATTTTAGATGTTGTTATTATGACTCAATGCTGCAATTAGCATGGCTCAGAAAGTCGTTGTATTGCCTACCTCTGCGGGTTTACACTGCGCCTTCGTATTTTGATTCGAATTTCTTCAAAACGGTTTATCAGAGTGAATTAACACAATAAGTACTTTCTCCTTAATTTTGCGGGATAAACAATGATATGCATTTAATAATTTAATACCGCTTAATATTTAGAAGTCACTTACACAAATAGGTTGAGTAACCCCTACATAAGAAGTGGAGGGGTTCGTTGCGTCAACCAGATTTTCACAGATTCATTTGCTCCGATTCTTAGAGCTCTATGCCAATTTTGGTGGCTCCATCTCTTATACTTTCTTGTATTTTTCATAAAATGTATTTCAAAATGTTGATTTCAAAGACCATAGCTCCTTTAATATTCACCAGACCGTAATGTTGGTCAGTGTAACCCCACTTTATTTTACATAAACAATCCCGTCCCGGAGTTTGGCTCATGAATTCGGGTCCGCGCTGTATAAATGTGTGTGTGTGTGTATATATATATATAATATGTATATATAATATGTATATATATACACGCACACATATATTACAAAAGCGACATCTGTTGTTTTACAAGTAATTTTCTTTGGCAATTTGGTTTCCAAGGATCTTCCTTGTAAAGGTATAAACTTTCGTAAATAGCGGCGGCACTTCAGTATTTTTAGTTATTTAATTTATTCTATGAACTTTGACTACAAAGCTAGGAAAGTTGGCTGTAATTTATTAAACTTTGAAGGCCGTCGCCGTTATTACCAAACCAAGGGCGTTAAAGACGACTTTGTACGCGCACTACAACTCACCCTAGCCTCTAGACGCAAGTCAATGAACTGCCGTGCAGTTTTCTCGCCAGTAACTCTCCTCTCTGTGAGACATTTAATACTGACCCTAACATTTTATGAAGTATTATTTTAAATGAAGGTGTGCTGTACTTGTATACAAAATATTTTACAGCAAAATGTTTATATTTAAAATGTAATGCAAAAATTAAAGTGATTTCACAGTTTTTCGTTCCGAGAAAGCAATCATACCATATTTATGGAAGACCTTAAATAAGTATACAGACATAACAAGTTCTTCGAGTGCATTTCCTAAGCGTGCATGACTCAACTTATGTTAGGTAATTTCTAAATTAACTCTCTACGTATTAAAGCTCAGAATACCGCTCAGCGGTCCGATCAGACAGCCTCCCTTACTGAACTTGAAATGCTGTGCAGAGAGTTGCGAGTGAATTTGTTTTGTTTTAACTGCTTAACACGCTGACAATAGTACATATACCATTGAAAAAAACACGCAGTGTAATAGATGTCGGTGTAAGAAAAAATTTTGGTACGTTAAAAAAAATCGAGACACTCAAAATTGCAACAAACGTCTTTTTCAGGATTAGTGTATCTGGAAACAGTTATAGTCAGATTAAAAAAAAAAAAAAAACACGAAGATAGAACCGTGTGTGTTAGACTTAAAATCATACTTCACTTAAATTTACGGACACAGCACAAATTCGCTTAGAATAAAATAAAAGTTAAGATCTGTGAGCCAATTAAGTGACTGGTGCTTAGAGGCAATACTTCTATGCATACGCCAGTCGGCAATTGGTGCATCACAGAAGGGAAACTATATAGGTTGCAACCTTAACGGCGCCGCCTATACACGCGTTAGCGGCTCAAAAAGCGACGGTTCTGTAAGGTCGACCTTGAAGCGTGCATTAAATGCCACATCGCCGTTACGAGCTAAGGGTAACTAGCGTGCAGGATTGCCGATGATCCATTTTTACTATGCGACTTTAAGCAGTGACCTTGTAACGTCACTGGTGGGAAGTCTGTAGCAAAGTTCAGTGCACATCTCAATCTGAGTTTCATGTACATTCAGTTATTACATTTTGAAGAATGGCAGTCTGAAAAGGCCGTTTTTAACTGTATTAGAGGACTTAGAAACCGTGTCATGTTCTTCCGACCTTCTCCGAAGTTTTTCTTTTCGTACGTTGTCACAATGGGCTCATGTGGAAAAGTCTCGTTAAAAAAACCTGTTTACGAGCACACTGTAACACATTTTAAGCGCGTGGTACGCGGACCCTTTAATTGCGGAAGTATCGAAGGTGGTACTGGTATCTACATGTCTACATATGTCTTATTGTCAGGTTCACCGCGTATGAGCAGGCAAGAAAACGAGCATTGCGCGTTTAAATAGAACGTGGTAGACAATAAGCGCTGACATCACCAATTGAAATGTACGCGTTTTATAAGTCAATATGGAAAATAATACAAAACAATAATCCCTGACAATCATATTTGCAAACATTTGCGAGAAAACGTTTACCCAGAATAATATATTTGTTAATCGTGATCTCTTGCGCCGCACTTAAATGTACGAGAATTCGGCGTCAGAGATTATTCTTCAGAATTACTTTACTCGAGAAAAATTTTGGCTCGCAGAGTTGGCAAAAGCTGTTGTCCAGGATTGTTGGCTTTCGAATTTTCCAAATTGGCTTTGAGAAACCTACAATTTTAAACTTATGCTATTAGAGCTGAACTCTGTACCATGCCCTTCTTTCCTGGCATTTCTCGTACTGTGCTAAGGACAATTCTTCCTCAGGTTATGAAAATAGTGAAATTTCTTTTGCACAAATAGAGACAATTTCTGCCGCTATATAGGTGATTCGGAATAAAGTGAACACTCAAAAAAGCCCTGATTAATTTCTATTTCCTGCCAGTTTATATCTTTCCGCCGATGTAAACACAAATAATGCCACGTGCTTTTATTTACATAGGGTCGTGCAATGTTTACAACTACATTAAACTGCTCCGATAAATTTTACCTACAATATCTACTCATT
>PNEQ01062816.1:0-18431 GCA_003012365.1 Medauroidea extradentata | reverse complement strand
AGTGAAGCTCCAAACCGGTTTTGCTAGTATTATCACAATACGACATCGAGCCGTCAGTCTCTCTCTCTCTCTCTCCCTGGCACCTCCACCCACCGGGAAACCTGTTCTTCCAGCCCATGTTACACGTTGGCGCTGTGAGCAACATGCGCGCTCTACGCTATTCAGAATCACAACTGCCTCCTCCAAGCCAGGCCTTAACCAAAATTTCTCACTCACTCACCGGACACGCTGACAAGAGTGTGGGACGAGTTAGCGTATCACATGAACATTTATGAAGACGTGGTACAGAAACTTCATTGTCCCACGTTCATTTCGCTGGTCAACCAAGGCCGTGGGTTGTTTGGTTTTGGTAATATAGTAATTCAAAGATGGGGTATTCCTTTACGCCCATCCTGCATTGTTCTCTACTGAAAATAAATAGCCATCTTCTGTGCAGTCGTCACGTCGATACCATCGCCTCGCCCATTGGGCGGTCGCGAGGCGCAGTCATTAGCGCGTGTTTGCCTGCAAACATAGGCAGACCGGTGCAGGAAGCGAACCCAACGTTGCAGCCGGATCATTAGCTGCGTAGGCGAGGGCGTGAGTGTGTAGGTGTGCCAACACTCGGGGCTTTCACCCTCTGTAGTTACTTACCCGGCAAATAATATCTCAAAACAGCATACGTATAACTGGAAATAAATAAATAAATAAATAAAAAACTTTTGGCAACCACAAAATATGTTGTCATTATACACTCTATCAATATTTTTTGTATTGACAACATTTTTTCTCCTGCCCCAAGTAAAATTTTCCAGTGACTATACAAAAAGTCTTGTAAGAAATCGCGAGGTCCATATTGACAAAAAATTTAGGGTTACCACAAAACCGGGGTTTTTCCTGTGTAGCTCATGAAATGCATAGTAGTGAACCCAGACCTATCTTATTTAACATCTCCTCAGAAGGGGGTGGTAGTGGCGTGGCCAGGTTTATTTTTCGGAGAGGGACCAATCAGGTAAAATTCATCCTAAGAGTACGTACCTAATTGAAAACTATTTTCTTCCACCTATAATCTGTAAGAATAGGCTACATACAACTGAAAAATTATATGTTTTGCGACACTGACACTAATTTAAGGCCATGCTATCTTGTATCTACTGTGATTTGCGGTATTAATATTCAAAGTATAAACGAGAGAAGGTATAACAAATAAGCTGGCAGCTTTGTTTAAAATGTTTCTCACGAAGTTAGACAAATTTTTAAGACAGTAGATACTATGGTTTTAATAAGTTATGGAATTAACGAAATATCGTTGATTGACCTATTAGGCAAAACTCAAAATTTCTTGCCTTGAAAAAAAAAAAACTATCACTGCGAAAATATTTGAACGAAACTAACGATCATATGTTTGATACATGCTCCAGTCTAAGCTTAAAAAAAACTATGACAAAAAAACTTACAGGAAACAGGGAAGCATGTTCTTAAGAGACGATACTACGCTCAGGGACTAAAATTGATTTTAAAATAATTAATCTTCTGTTTAGCGCATAAAAAGCGGACGAAATGACGTAACCTTAACCTTGTTCTAATACACAGAAAATAAATAGTCTTGCACAATATTCTAGCTTGGAGCCCTCCTAGGGCGTTTACAAACAATAACTTGCTAGAATTAAATTGGTTTATTTGGCCAAGTGACTTAGATTTTCTTGATCAGCAGAAGTCAGCCATGTTATTACCAAACGCCTGCGAGTATTTCAGGGTTTTAATCAAAAAATTCCCAAATATTTAATTTATTTATGAAATATTTGATTAAATGTGACAACGGCAATGATTTATTTACATTATTAAATATCCCAAGAGAAACGCAGAGTAAAAAGGGCTTGTTCCCGAGTTTTTTTTCAGACTGGTGGCAATAACTCAAATATTTTTTAACCAAAAGTTTAAAAAAAAATTGAGTCAATGTACAATCACACGATACACAATACTGTTGACGTATTTTTTAAAATAATGTACCATTCGCCAGCAATAAAATAATTTCCTTCATTTTTTGCTTATTTTCACGACGAAAAACGTGGTACTTTGGGTACTGAAATTTAAAAAACAGTTCAGTATAATTCTACAAAAAAATTCAGCTACAAATTATAACATATAAGTGTCAAAACTATGCAGCGAAATTTTGATATGAGTATTAGGTAGCAATAAAAAAATATTTTCGAAATCACTGCAAAACTCCGTAACAAGGCCTTAGGTAGTGATACACAGATACAGTACATTTGTATTATTGATTTTTAAATTTGTACGCGACGGAGTGGGAAAAAAATTGAACTAGAATTGGGGAGGCCGAGGATTCGTTTCCTGTTTGGCCATACTGAGATCAGTTTTCGGTATTTTTCCTAAATTCTGAGATTGTTCCTAAATAATGGTGCGGGGAAAAAAACTTGGTTTTGTAAATGAGATGGCACAAACACAAGTTTTGTGAACATGAAACGTAGATTCTCCGGTGACTCGATTTGACGCTACTTTCGTAACTTGCTGAGGCTCTGTTCGGGAGGTAATACTTCTGTATGCCCTGTGTCCTGCGTTTGACCTGAGTGGTTGGGAGAGCGCAGTGGTTCAGCTGATGGATTCCGTAATTGGAGTGTCCACAATCTACCGCAATCCAACATTTCTGAGGACTACCATCAGGCACAGTTTCTGTTTGTGCACGGCAACTTCGAGGCGAAACTGCATGGATTTGAACTTGTCAGCGATCCGTTGTGTGAACTTTGTAAAGTTCCACTGTCGGTGGCGCACCGTACGGCATGACTGTGAAATATTTCAGATCCTGAGAGAACTCTTGAAATGAAACCTCTTCTCTTTTCATTTACGACTTTGCCCTGACCGTGTTTACATCTGAGAGCAATGCGAAAGCTAGGCTTACAGAATTCACAAGCAATTTTTAAAACACAAAAGTTAGTTTATATTATGTTTTTATAATTCTGGCAAATAGTCCATGACATCTAATCTCAGAGTAAATTATTTCACTTGAGTACCTCACGAATTCTGCAAACCTTAGCAACTTCACAAAGCAATTACTTTGGAATCAAACAATCGTTAGCCTTCTATAAGTGTTAATTGCTAAGCTAACGTATATTTTAATTCTATAGCAAAATTTAAAATGTGACTTCATGCAAACCGTTAAGTGAGTTTCCACGACATTTCTTTATCATGTAATATTGACTATCACTGGCAAATTTTAAAGTTTGTATTGCAAACTATAAAACAAATTATTCACTCCTCATATCTACAGTATTTTTTAAAAAATAGGTGGCACCGTTTTTACATTTGTATCAAATAGATTTTTGAGTTTGTATTGCAAAATATATATAAAAAATTGTTAAGTTCTCATATGCAGCGTATTATTTTTTTAAAAGATGAATATACCGCTTTAAGAAATGGGGCTATTTTAAATAAAAATATTACACAAAAATTAGATAAATTTTTAAGAACCTGCTTTCACATGACTGTATACTTAAACTAGCTATTGAAACACATACTTTAATATCAATTAAAATAAACTGAATTTTACTAAATATTTTTGAATCTAGAAACTACAAAGTTTGTTAATATTATGGAAACAATTAATTCATAACTATTTTATTCATTTTATAAATCACTATTCTAAATATTGTTGCCTCACAAAATCGTGTAACGATGATATGTTATTAATATAGTGTTAGTGTTTACTTTTATAAAGCTTTAGAAAATGTGCGAGGTAATAATTTTCAATATTTGAATTGGCATTAATTTAATTTTTTTTTTTAGCCGGCTCGGGAGGGGCCATGGACCTCACTGTATCCGCCCGTACATCGAGGTTTGTACAGTACATGTCCACTCGTGAGCGATGGGCTGGATATTTTTAATTGGAGACCCCAGCAGACAGATTGCAGGGAGAATCTATTTCATTCTCTCTTCGCTTTCAGTTTGCACGAAGCACGGAGGTTAAAAAAATTATCTGTGTTTTTCTGGCGCTACACGTGTTTTGAGAATAATCCTGGAAAAATTCTAACAATACTGCCTGGAAATTTAACTATTTTGATCTCACACTCTAAGATTTCATTTTACACCAATGTTTTAATAAATTTCCTTTCCTGTTAACTAAATATTTTTTTTCCAACTGTATTTCTTTTAATTCTGAATTTGTGGGCATTTCTTGAGGAAATATATAACAGAGTCCGAGTGTTAAAAACTTTAAATTTGGTACATCGTGTTAAAATCTGTCAATTTTTGCAGAAAAGTCATAAAAGCCAATATTTTTAGTGTGGTACAGGCACCTAATTTTTTTTTGCGCAGGCAATTTTTTATCAATTAAAGAGTAACAGTGAATTTTTACTCCTTTAAGGGTTATGAAAACGCCAGCGATGCCATTAAAAGCGATTAAATATTTTGATGACCTCGGCGGATATCAAAATTATAAATATCATTAAATTTTAGGGATATGTATCAGAAATGAAAGCAGTTAACCTTTGTGTTACAATTCCGTAAAACTCTCTGTTGTTCGGCTATGGTATCATCGGAATTAAGAAAACCGTTTCCGAGAGCTTTATGTTCTGGATTTACACGCGACCGTTATTTTTACACAGTCTACTAAGTTGAGAGCGGCTGTCAAGTGCGGCGTGTCCCCGAAGAGGGACGAATTTGTAAATTAATAAATGATGTGGTCGCGCGAGCGAACAGCCCTCGAGGACGCGCCGTAACTTGATCCGGAGACGAGAGATTTCCGCAGTAAACGTCCCGTTAGCCGTGTGCCCTTGATGTCCTCACAGAGACCTCGACTCGTAAACTAAGTGTTTATGGCGGGGATCGTGAAATGCAGAAGAGGCGATAAAAAAAATTATATGCTCGGATATTGCCCTCTCGCGACGATATCGCTCGGGCGGAAACTTTTAGCATCCATTAATGTCACCGCACATTTCTGCCGGGGAAGGAGTTGCCGGCGCAAGTTTGCAACGTCGCAGCTGTGACCTGCGCCACCGAGACTGTTCCAAATGTCCCAATTTTTTTTTGTGTTTGTGGGGGAGGGTTAGACAAATTTACTGTATGTTCAGTTTTTGAACTATTACACAAATTGTATTACCAAAATGTTGTCTTCGACAAAGCATTAAATATAATTTTGTTAAACTGATCGACATAAATAATAACGGAGCCTTTCATTAATTTGTCATGCAGAATCATTGCAAGAGAATTATAGGTTAACTTCCAAGAATTCTCTTGCAATTGCATATATCCTATGCTTTTTCAAAGATACTATTTTGATGATACAATTTGAATAAATGTTATGGCTCAAAAACTTAAAATACAATAAAATTGACTATCACTCCCCCTTAAAGCCGTTAAAGTGTGATGTATGAAACAGTGGTAATTTGGTAGAAGTTAAAAGTAACTACATTATTGTCTAACTGAACATTTTTAAGCGTGCATAGCATTCTCGTAACAGCATGTCAGTATTTTCAGTCGATGTGTTGAATGTCGTCGATCGTTAAAATATATTTTGCTAATGAACACAATTCCATTATTAATATCATTATTTAAAGACTTATTAGTTGCTAAGTTAAGGCTTCTACCTTCTCTTACACTTAACAACGACTATAGAATTAATATATACATGTGTGATTACTTCGACAAAAAACGTTCTCAGTCAAAACTAAAATACTAAACTGTACTAACACAACCAGACATACTATTAATTACGAATTACTTACTAAAAATTATAACATTAAGTACTAAAATAAAACACTAAACGTTCATAACAAGGTGCCCTTGATTTTCGCGAAAATATTTTAGAACCAACTGACTTCAAATGCCTTACGTACACATTTGCAGCTCTGATTCATGGCCAGTGATGGAATATTTTTTACTTTCTGCACTTTGGGGCTGTATTCGAAAATCACATACATACGTGTGGTCTCGCAGTAACCTATTTATGAATGGCACTGCCAAACGAGAGGACGTCACTGTATACACACTACCTTACACACACGCTGCCAATAACCACGGTCTAAAGCTGCAGATGTGTACGTAAGGCATCTAAACACACTGGTGCCAAAATATTTTTGGGAAAGTCAACGGGAACCATTCTTAGGGACCTGGAGAAGTCGCATATTTTTTTAAGACCGTGTTTTTGTACTGTTTAGCGATACTTATTTTTTAAGCTTAAACGAGAACAGATTTAAAAAATCTGCCGGGCAGTTATGTTAAAAATAGTTTTGGCGTGATAGCTAATTTTTTAAAAGCAAACAAATATACGATTTCGACTAAAAAGTCAACCAGAATTTAGTTAATTACGTAATTAGCCAACATAGAGAATACGATATTAAACCAAACTGCCGAACAGATGTTTGATATTTTCTTTCGTTTAAGCGTAAAACAAAATAATATCGCTATAAAAGTAGAAACTAGAGAGTACGGCCTTAAGCACAAGTTCAATTTCCAGTAACAATAAGTTCGTACCAATTTTTCTGTTCGTAGGGTAAAGAATATTTCGCTAGTTTAACGACCTGCATGTTAGAATCCATTGTCATAATACCTAGAGACCCGAAAATTTCACGAGTTAATTCGAGGATACGATAGGTTTTGAACACCTGTGTATGAAAGTGACTTCCGTGATTGGGCCACTGTTTATGAAACTCCTCCTTGAGAACTATGAACAGTAGCAGGCCTGCATGAAAACACTCACTGACTCCTGTGCTACCTTGCAATATGAACATGGTCACTCACTGGAGCAGCAACCAATGTACAAGTAGCTGAAGACAGTGTGCATACAGGACTATAGAGTCCAGCCGACAGATCGTTGAACCCACAAACTTTCAGTGTCTCTACTCATGTATAGCCTACTCATGCTCCGTATTTGTATCCCGCAGCTGCAAGAAGGCGGACAATGAACGAATAAACGAGGCTTGGGTATGCACAAGACAGCGGAGTCTGGCATGCGTACAATTGAAGTCGCGGATTTTTCCTCTCCGTAAGTGTTAGTCCTGACTCATTTGTTGGCACTCCATGGAAGTCACTGAGCCAATAATGGACGACTTGAAAAGAGGCGGAGGTTCAGTCAGGTGTGGGATACAATTCCTATCTCCATGGATACCGCAGCCGAACATAACCTTCATTTAGCGGTTTGGCTTCACATGTCCCGGATGAGATGTACGTCAAGAAAATTGATTATTTGTTTGGAATTTGCCGTTTTTTCAGGTAAACATTATTCTAATGTATTTGCGTACCTTAACCATGAAATTGAAACTAATATTTTTTACCCTTGCGTGCAAACCTATGAATGCGCAACATTTTTGCTTTCTGCAATTACCAACTAACAAATCAGCATGTTTGTAAACAAGCTTTGTTTCCCACAGTACTTTTCCCTTGCGGTGACGTCAGGGGGCGTGTACTTCAAGTCGTCCATTAGGGACCTCTATTTTTGGTGAAAGTATTTCTGCACAAGTTCGCTTCAGTGTCTCGTGTGCACATCATGGCCAGTGATTGGCTGAATTTAACTCATAGGTGTCTTTACTGCAAACCACGGACGTGTTTTGTTCGCAGTAACCTTATTCTGATTGGTAGGGTAAAACGAGAAACATCTCTACACAAAGACACTTTGCCAATAATAAACCAGCAGAACTGCAGAGATGGATCTAAGACATTGAAACAACATGGTTAGAGGTACGCCGATTTCGCGGACTCATCTGGCAGCAGCATAGACTTGTCAGTCCTATACACCCAATGGCCACAACCGATTATCTATTGGCTTATAACCGTACAAGCAGGTAGCAAGCGATATAACTTCGCAATATTTCCTTATTTACTACTGGCTTGCAGTGGTCAAACGCGTTTCATAACAGCCGTCAGAAAGGCGAGACAATGACGTGATAATGAAGTATACATAACTGGCGTTCAACCTGACCTGGATTGTATCTGCGAAATTTACGTACCTCTGAGTATGGTGCAGAAATCTCACCGCGAAAATCAAGGATCCTTACAACTAATAAACATCAAACAAATACAGGCCTATATCACTGTGTCAGCGAGCAACTAAGAAACAGCTGTTGACTGCTTGAGCTCACAGAATATTGGAGGCTAGTCCACAGGACAATGAACCCGGAAATTTTTGCTGTCTCTTCAGAGCGTATAATTGGGAGAAAAATTTTAATTTTATATTTGCATTACGTATTGTTAGTTATGAAGACGTTACTTACAAGTGAATTTTCCTCTTCCGAAAAAAAAATCTAGCTTAACCAGCTTCAAGGTCAAAACTTTCATGTTTTTAATTCTTATAAGCCGCAAAAACAATGAACATAAAAAAAGTAAAAAAAATTCACACTGAAACGGCATGTAACGGGCCGCTTACTACTTGACATGTTTTACAACCCATTGCTAAACGTGTTTGTATTTTTAAAAAAATCTGTAAAAGAGGTAAAAAAAATTCAAAACTTCAGAATATTTTTAAATATGAGAACATTTAATAATTGATTTAAAAATACGCCAAGCAGTAGTCTGCGACATTTATTTCCTGGCGAATTTTCAAATTTATTTATGTTCATTGGTTTTTGTAGCTTATAAGAACTAAACATTTGCAAATTTTGACTTTGAAGTGTCGTTATGGGAAAACTTGTTGAGCTATTATTTTTGTAAGAGCAAAATGTAGTTCCAACTAACGTATACAAAACTAATAACTTACAATTTCATACAAATATAAAATTACGATTTTTCCTCACTCGAATATCCTTAACTATTCATCACCGTGCGCCTTGGTCGGTGACGGGAGACCGTCCGATGAAACGGAGGTGTTCAGCTCGTCGTCCTGTGTGGCAGGTACTGGAAGGAATGTTAGGCGCAGCAGGCTTTTCTGTAAAATTCAAGTCGCTACCATTTAGGAGGTTGTCTGGGGAAACCGATGACGGAGCCCTATCTACTCTCTTTTGCGCATATAGGTACTAAGTGAAGATTATTTTTGTGCCTTGCTCCGGCTTTGTGGATTAAGGCCACTCTTCCTATTTATGTTATTCAAGCAAGTTTTATATTTTGATTCATGGAAGGGAGCAATTATCGCAAAACAGCTGCGCAGAAATGTTGGAAGTTGTTTGCACAAAGAACCCAAATTTTTTGCAAAGCATAACATTGTATAATTTTGGCTTATTATCGAATTTAATACAAATTAATTAAGTCGATAACTATTCAAAATTATATAAACTAGTATTAAAAAAAAAAAAAAAGGCTGCACAGTGCAAACGATTTTCAACTGTTCTATGTAACGGTTTTGCAATTATGAGAAAACTATGAGAGCTAAAATTGTTTCGAAAGAGGAAACTGTACTCACAAGAATTGTCTACAAAACTAGCACTACAGTATTTCATAAAGATATAACATTATGATTTTATCGCACTTGAACACCCGTAAGGGGGAGAGCCAGATGCTAAATTTAATTGACCGATTTTCTGCAATAACTTCTGTTTTAAAATAATTTTGTTAAGAGTGCATTGTATGTAATTCAGCGCTAAAAGCATCAGTTCAAAATTGTAGGTTTCTCGAAGCCAATTTGCAAAAATTAAAAAAACAGCAATCCTAGACAATAGTTTCTGCCAATTTTCTGAGCAAATATTTTTCTTGATTAACGTATTTCTAAAGAACAATCTCTGACGCTGAAATATCGTACAATTAATTGCAGCGCAAGAGATCATGTGTAACAAATGCGTCATTCTGGGTAAATGTTTGCTCATTAAGTTGGCAAATATAATTATAAAGTATTGTTGTTTTGTAGTTTTTCTATACAGACTTTCAAAAAGTGTACATCTCAATTGAAGTATTCAGCGCTTATTTATCAACCACACCTTTCAAGTGTGGCAATGTTGATACATAGCAGCTGTGTGTGATGAATTTTGGAGATCGTAATAGGGTTACATGTTCATCTTACACTGGACATATAAACATTCTTGAAAGTTAATATATAATTCCCTTACAATAATTCTGCATAACAAACTAATGAAATATTCTATTATTTTTATGTCAAGCAGTTTATCAAGAATATATGCTATGTCTTTTCAAAGAGAAAATTTTGATAACACAACTTGAATAAATGTTATAACTAGGAAACTGAAAAATAAAGAAAATTATCTACAGTTTTTATTTTTATATTGGTACCAGATATTTTTTTCGTATTTTATACATAAACTGTGAATAAATCTTCCTCTTAGGAAATTTTTATATCTCTCATAGTTTTTGCGTAATGAGTCGTAAACGTCAAAATTTGGACTTTACGGTTTTAAATACGGCACTAAAACCAACAGACATTCCAAACTGAACAAATTCACACTATATAACAATGTTTAAGGCTATAATTTGACGTACATAAAAACAAAAAAAAATATTTTTTGTATTTTTAAAAAAATGTTCATTTTTTAAATTTTTATTTCAAAATTCAGTATTTTTTTATTATATACGAAAGTATTTTATTTTTTGTTTTTATATATGTCAAATAATAGCCTACAACATTGTTATACATTGTGAATTTTTTCGGTTTGGTAAGTTAGTTGGTTTTAGTGGCGTACATAAAACGGTAAAGTGCAAATTTTGACGTTTACGACTCATTACGCGAAAACTATGAGATACAAAAATTTTTGAAGAAGAAGATTTAGTCACAATTTATGTCTAAAATAAGAAAAAAATATATGGTACAAATATAAAAACAAATAAAGAAGTTAAAAGCTGAGGTGAACCGCGCCCTAAAGCGACTTCAAGAAGTGACCTTAACAAGTTTTGAGTTGAGTAACACTGTTGGCAGTTCTGGACAGTATTTCATTTTCGTCGACACCCACGTCCCCGATCCAAACGAGACAGCGGCCCACGTCACATGATGGCACTTCCACACGTCGCCCCCTGCCCCTCCTTCCCCCACCCCCGGGGAAATGAAACTTCCGAAGGTTTTCCTTCGATTTCCGCGGACGTGTAGGCCGAGGGCTGGTGATATCGATGGATCGATCTCGGGAACTCTAACTCGGAGAGCGCGAGCGATGACCACAGACTCGTTTATTATAGCTCTTTCTCTTCTCTCTACCTCTCAACATAGACCACGGTCGTAGAAGAACATAGACTACGGAACACGTTTCTGAAGTTAACCGGCAAACATAACCTTAGTCTTTCAGAGCCTGACCGCGGTTAACATCGCTGTAGGAGTTGTGTATGGTGGCGCATTTGTCGTCATTCATTTGTTTAACACTAAATTTTTGGCATAGAGGTAATATATAGTAGAGGGAACATGACGTCACAATAGTGTGTCCAACATGGTCTCGAGAGTTTGGTGTCGTTTATTTATGTTTTCTCGTCGTAAAAATGCAGTCGTGTTGTTTGAAACTCATGACGTACCTTCCAGAATATATATTTAGTCATGTGGTGTCACCAAGATCTCGGTTCAAAACCTTATAGTGAGTATGTAGCTAATATTTACTTTTTACTAAAAACAGCTGGGTTAAGGAAAACAGTAACGAGGCAAACATTGTTTACATTTGTCGTTCTGAAATTTCTACGCAATTATACTATGCGATAATATGGTAATATGCTCTCCTTAGTTCATAAATTCATAAGGTACCAAAATAACCCAACATAGTTGTGATTACTAAGCAGTTATTATTTAGGCTCTCATGTTATTTCAAATTTCCCGCGCATATTTCACTAAAGTCACGTGACACATGTTGAACACACCATTTCGTATGCAGCTGTATAGAGGATACTCCCTCTACCCTATATTTACTCTAAGATTTTTGGTATTTAATTTGTTCCCGGTTTACTTTTATACCAGGCGTGGGAAACTAAAATAGACGAAGTTGGGAACTGTTAGCTTCGGTACCCGCTGGTATAGGGGCAGCACCAGCACCAACCTTCCTGATAATTTTCAAATAATTGGAATACTGTCGGTCGCCATTTTTCGTCGAACAGATTAAAGGTTATAGGCTGTTGTGATTTTGAGGTTATAATGTTAAACGTTTTTTAATTGTTTCAGCGAAGGTATTTTAGAAAAATTGGGTCATGTCTTTTAAATCCTAAGTTTAGGTTTGTGTTTTGTAATGACTTTTAACTAGATAAATGAATCGTGATCACATACTGTAGATTACTGTGTACCAGCTTGAATATTAAAGAGTGTGAAACAACATATTGGTTCTTATTTCAGATAGACGTTTGACCGATGCTTGACTAGAAAGAATTAATTTCAATGACCGTTTCTCATTGTACGGTACTATAATGTAGAGGTTTCACTTCGTAATTGTTTTAAGGTTTGTATATAAAACGATTTTTCCAGCACAATATAAAAAGTATAGCAATATATAAATAGACCTAGGTTATCAATTTATTTTACTTATGCCATTTAAAAATATATGTTCTGTTTCATTCCTATAGTACTGTAATATCTAAAGTAAAAAAACAGAGTTCGTATATACCTAATATAATTACATTTATTTATATATTTAATTAATAAATACAGCCATACAAGCATGTACACTTTATGGACAATTGTTAAACTAAATATTACATAGTATATAACTATTTTCTGGATCCATATAACTACATTACTAGACGTTTCCAGCTTGTAATTACATTATAAGACGTTTTCACGTTAAAATATTTGTCTGATAAACAAAGTCGATAGAAATAACACTCCAATAATCGAACATAGAATCGATTGTGTTACGCACTCGACACACACAAATCGAAATGGCAACCATTATATTTATATGTAGCCATAAGTGATTCAAAATACCCAAGTTTATGAAGTTAGTTGGCACCCTCTTGGTAAGGGGCGTTGCAAACAGTGCCCAACAGTCTAGCCTGAGAGTTTTCATTCTATATTACTCTTTGTTCTATGTTTTATACATTTAGCTGTGATGCGTGCCACTATACTTAGGTCGACTTTTCAAATGTAGCATTTGTGAAATCTTGTCATAAATTTGTTTTATGGGACTGGCGTTAGGAAGTTATTTAACATTCACTTCCGACAATGTCACAATCAAAATTAAAGTATTTTACTAATGATGAGTTAAAACTGCTAACAAAATAATTTTCTACACCCAACTACAGAAAAATAAGTTTAACTAAAAAAGGTTCTCTGAGTTAAATGACGGAACAAGAAATAAAATAATACAACATGGCGATGGAGTGCCACCTTATCACTACTAAGCAGTTCACGATAAAGTACATCTCAGACTAACATTTGAAAGCGGTGATAAATATGCACTATGTTCTAGTCTCATGATGATATATACATTCGCAAGTGATTACAGGATATACATTGGCTGAAAAAGATAAAGAGACAATTAAATTTGCTCATTCTTCCGTGAAATACCGAGAAAATTGATGTACTATAAC
Organism: Medauroidea extradentata; assembly: GCA_003012365.1. NCBI lineage: Eukaryota > Metazoa > Arthropoda > Insecta > Phasmatodea > Phasmatidae > Medauroidea > Medauroidea extradentata. The sequence continues at coordinate 5,072 of PNEQ01062816.1, read as the reverse complement.
ACAGGCAATCGAGGATAACATTGTCAGGCGACTTTATGGGTAAACGTTATCGAAATAAATCTTTTTCAGTGAACAACTTCGTTGCCAGTAGTTCACATGTTTAGTTCCAGTTCAAGATGATATAATCATAGTCTGTGTTCACAAAGTTCTTACAAAAATATTTTAATGTATTACCTGGTTTTTGTAAACTGACTTTCGTATATGTGTTTTAGGCAATAATTTCTGCCTGATTCCCTCTTTGGGGGGGGGGGGGGGTGGCGATAGTTCCGTGACATTTTTGATTAACGTGACTAACGCCATATATCTGCACTGCAGATTTTATGATATATTTTACATACCAATATTTTCAAAGCTGGTATTGATTTAAACATCTATTTGTAGTTATTTAATCTTCGGCACAACTACAAGTACACAGCTTTTTCAGTATTATTTGTTGCTGTTTTAAAATGACTAAATATACCTGGAAACATTATAACCTTTAAATAAGGTACACTGAAATCATAGAAGACAGCTAAGAAAATGTATTTTCTGAGGGACATATTTATGAACAACAATCTCTGACTCCAAATGTTATACATTTGGTTTCAGTGCAAGAGAAACGATTGCGTTACTCGCTGACAACAAGTTTCCTTGTGAAGTTAGCAAAACTTATTACTTTACATTATTTTTTTAGTGTTTATATTTTGACTTCCAAACAACTGGAAGTTTCGTTGACGTTTTGAGTGCTGCTATATATTCCACGCGCCCTTCTTAAAACGCAACATTTCTTCTTCCTCTTAATATTATATTCTATCGCACATTTTTGAGTTTCTTGGAGCTAAAATGAAGAAACGTAAACGCTTATAATGGTTCATTTAGATTTAGTATTTACCTTCCACCAGATCGCCACAGACTTTATTTAAACTACTCATCTCATCAGTCTTTCAAACGTTTCTCTGAAATTGTTAGTAATTTAGGTACGCCTCTGTTTTCACAAATTATTTGCATAACTTGATCTGAGAAAAATTTCACATTACAATCAGTTTAAATATTATAGGTTAAATCAGACATTTATTAGAAAAAGAACATTTCGTAACACACGTAAATTAAGTTCGTTTGTGAGAGGGAATTATTAAAAAAATTACTTCGGAAGGGCGAATACCATAAAGTTGCTGTAAAATTCGCTGCTAACAAAACAATTTAGGAAGTTCACGTTTTTTTTTTGTGTTACATTTACGCACGTGAGATTACTTTACGCTTCCTCTGGGATTGTTATAAGCTCTTTCAGGAGAATATTCACTTAGCGGCAACAGAGGCCGGAAACGGCGCAGTTAAATAACAGTCGCGGAAAATGGAGAGTGAGGCAATATCCGACAATTTCAGCCAAGCACACCCGCAGGAGTATTTTCTGAGATAACAACCGCATAGTCTGCAGTTAGCACTCTGTCAACATTCGGGATTTTATGGACGATCGGTCTTCGTTTTGAATTCCAGAAAAAACACAGGAGGAGTAATTTTTTTTAAACCCACAGAAAGAAACGTATAAATTGTTAATACGAAAATTCCCCAGAAATAAACCCAAATGGAAGTGTATTAGGTACGAAATTAATTAAGATTGTGATTAAAGTCCATAATGTATAGTATATGTTTCCTCAACAGTTTTGGTTGTTAAGTCTTACAATCAAATACAAAATTAACACTTAAATCGAAACCAATGATACCGTATTTAAATACTGCTTACGTATAAGCAAATTTCCAAGTCACTTCTTTATGTGTTTGGATCACAGTGACAAAGAATATATTGAACTTTAGTAATACTGAACTATTCATTTAAGCGGTTTCAGATTTTTTAATAGTACTGCTTTGTAATAAAACTTATATTTTTCAACACTCTACTAGGTACATTATGTAAGAATTGTTGGTTAATATAAAAATTAATATAAATATACAACCGCTACATCTAAAGTAATTTATTCTAGCGTAGAGCGACTTCATATTATTGCTATCTCTGTTCTTTCGATTTTGTGTAAAATAAAAACGGGAAATTATTGGTAGGCTGTAAATGCCGCACAGTAGACTAATTTTTTCATATATTTAAGTGAAGATAAGGAAAATGTTCAAAAATATAGTTTAACTGTTTGCATGCGAAGAAAGAATTCAGAGGAAAGGAACTCGTGTTGGGCTGTGTTCTACAGCATAACAGAATTTTGTATGTCTGCACCTAAGAAGTCACATACTGGTGTTATTAAAATACTTTTCGCGGTACGTTTTAGTATCTTATTGCAAACACGGCGTTTTAGTGTAGGCCTACTATTACTGTAGTTATATATAAGATATATTTTCAGTAGTTATAGCAACAAAAAACGTTATCACAGCAATTTTAAGGACCTACCGAAAAATCCATGGGGAAGTAATGCGTCAAAATAATGGATTTGATAATTTCAAAAATCCCTGATGTAATACAGAATGATTCATGAAACACTATCGTCACATAAACAAAAATATCCTTTATTACATTTGGAGCGTAAAATGTAATATGCATGTGAGTTCTACTCCTAGTATTGTCAGAACAATTATACATAACACCTGAAGGTCATACCATTCGCCTCCCACCAAGGCGATCTGGGTTCGATTCCCGGCGGGGTCGGTCCCCGGATTTTCACATGTGGGAACCGTGTCTGACTATGCCGTTGGTTGGCGGGTTTTCTCGGGGACCTCCCGTTTCCCCACCCTCTCATCCCGTTGCTGCTCCATACTCACCTCACGCCGACCAAAATCTCTCACTCTCACTTAACCCCTGAAACATAAACAGTAAAACCCTGACCATTGCAGAAGCGAACATAGTGATGTTTTATCAGACCGTATTGTTTGTATTCTAGAGTCAACTTTCCCAGATAAACCACACTAATCTAGCGTCTCGTGGATTATGAAGATTTGTCCACTAGCTTCAACTCACAGGAACAGAAGTCAATGAACGAATAGACAGGGTTTGAATATACTCAGGACACAAGACAGTGGATTCTAACACACGGATGCTTGAACTCGCAAAATGTTCCATTCCCTGGTGAGTGAAGTTTTGAATGTTAAAGCACCCAGAATTTCAAATTCTAGCACTCATTCCTTCTGAAACGTGTTCTTTTCGTGGCGTCTTATTGAAATACGTGTGACTGATTCTCACTAAAATGTCTATATCTGTCCATTGGTTAGCTAAACGTAGCAGAACAATTGACGTGTTTCATTAAACCACGAGTTATGTCTCGGAATGTTAGCTAATTATTTTTACAATATATATTCCCAGCTCTTATCCATGTGCATTGCTACTGCGATTGGGTCAGTGTTTAACAAACATACCTGAAAATATTCAACGACTTCCGCGCTAACTTTTCAGATGCACCTAATTTGTGCAGCAACCAGTGAACAAGTAGCAGATGGCAGAGATTATACCAGATTGTAGAGTTAAGACAGAGAAGTTTTCGAGTTTCTGTATATGGACACACATACATACATACACACATACATACATACATACATACTACATACATACAAACATACATGCATATATGCATACATGCATACATGCATGCATACATACACACATACATACATACATGCATACATGCATACATACATACATGCATACATACACAAATACACACATACATACATGCATACATACACACATGGGCGGGACTTCAGCATCTTGGTCGGGGTGGCAAATAAAGTAACACCAATGCAGCCAATAAAGCAGGAAGATCGAGGATAATCCCTCTCTGAAAATTTGGGTTTCAAGATTCAAAATTGTACTATTTCACCAGTTTTCGGCCAAGTTATTGTGAAAGGCAGTATAGCTAAAACGGAGGGTTAAAATTATTTTCCATCGTTATCAACAATATTGGGGTGGCAAGTGCCCCTTCTTGTCACCTCTAAATCTCACCTATGCACACACAAACATACACAAATGTGCATATAAATTACTTTTTATATGTGGGGTTGTAAATCTTTGTGAATCACATTCTATACTACAAAAACTAATTTACTGTGTGCGTATTCAACATTTGCGGACAAATGATTAGTTCTGCATGGCCAGTCCTACGATTTGCTTGTATGAAATGCATCAAGCAATTACTATTAACATTATTATGAGTGGTTTAAAATATAAAAAAATTGTGTGTTTAGTTACTTTAAAGTGAATATGTTCGGTACCCACCATATCATATTTTGCAATTTTCAAAGCCGCTGACTTGACGTTTCTGAAATTTGTAGCCAATAGCCCAGTCAAAAATATTCCCAAAACAGTTATTTGTGCAATGTTTTGATTGCGACAAAGACACAAAAAAATTACGAACGAACACACGTATGTAGTATAAATACATACACACGCATATTGGAACGAAACAAAATTCATGAATGTAGCCGTCTTTTCTTTCTTCAGTGGAGCGGGAAAAACGGATTCGTAAGTATTGTGATCATTGACCGTGCGGCCATTAATTCGATATCTTGTATAGGTTTGGGCATGCGTAGCGTTATAGCAAGTGATTTAGATCATATCATTAATCCATAGCCGTTAATTCGCGTACTTCGTGTTGTAGGGGGTTAAAGAAGTAGAACTGAATCTAAACATTTCGTATTAATGTCCTTGAATAAGGAACCTAATTATTAAGTTGGGAAGACTAGACTATTTCATTTTTTATACAGTTTGAAATCTTTCAACACATTTAGCAATGAACTATCGCACTGACTAAAAATACATTTTCAACAAAAATCGATGCTGCCTCTATATTTGTGATGGCGAGAGAGAATGAGAGAGGTACAACGCATTTGTGCATGAAACTATGTGGTCGAGAGATAACGTGAGAAAGACAATGTGTGTGTGCATGAATCTGTGATCGATAGAGAATGAGAAAGAGAGAGAGAGGGAGAGAGAACACGAACACAACGTATGTGCGCATGAAACTATGTGATCGAGAGAGAAATTGAGAAAGACAACGAATGTGTGCATGGATATGTGATTGATAGACAGGGAGAGAGAGGGAGAGAGAAGGAGAGAGAGACAGGGAGAGAGAGACAGGGAGAGAGAGACAGGGAGAGAGAGA
>PNEQ01062815.1:0-18431 GCA_003012365.1 Medauroidea extradentata | reverse complement strand
CTGACGTGAAGCCTACTATCGCAACTACCTGCTTCTACTTGCAGCTTAGCAGACATGATGGCTACCCACATACCTAGGTACTATGCTTGTCTAGCTACAGCCACAGTATTTGCAGCCATCGTTAGGTGTCGGTCCTCACGCCTCCAGTCTCGTCTGACGTGAAGCCTACTATCGCAACTACCTGCTTCTACTTGCAGCTCAGCAGACATGATGGCTACCCACATACCTAGGTACTATGCTTGTCTAGCTGCAGCCACAGTATTTGCAGCCATCGTTAGGTGTCGGTCCTCACGCCTCCAGTCTCGTCTGACGTGAAGCCTACTATCGCAACTACCTGCTTCTACTTGCAGCTCAGCAGACATGATGGCTACCCACATACCTAGGTACTATGCTTGTCTAGCTACAGTCTCAATGTCTTGTATACACATCTGCAGCACAGGCGTGTGGTGTCACACTAGCCTAATTCTGATTGGTACAGTCAAATGCGATACAGGTCTGTACAAAGATATGCTACCAATTACTACGAAGCAGAGCTGCCGTGTACATGTAAGGCATTGAAACTAAATGATGCAAAAATCTTTTTGCGCCAAAATCGCGGCTTTATCAATGGAGAATATATTTTAAAATGTGTTACCTAATTGTTATTGAAGCTGTAACACTTTAGCATAATGTATGCAAAGTTATTAAAATAATACTACCATTTGAACACATTTGGGTTTTTTTAAATACTTGATTTCTTAAATGGAATTTAATATTCCATATTTCACACAAAATATGTTAATAGTGGTAAATCCTTTGTATTGCAATATTTGTTCTAAAAAAATACGTGAAATAATTTAATGTGGGAAAAGAAATAAATCGACTCCCATGTTAATTTATGTGGCTTGAAGCATATTAGGCAGAGTCTTAAGATCCGAGATCACATCTATGTTTCTGTCACTGCTCAGGGGATGTTGTACACGTAAGTTTGGCATGCATTATTCCTGCGGGTGTCTAGTCATACAGCTTCAACTATGGTGAGGGAGTCTGTGTGTGATATCATCAGCTACTGGTTCTGAGGTCTCACGAAGGTCACATACAGCTCTATGAGTTCGAGATGTAACTTCTTCTGAAATCAACCCGCGAAATGTCTTGGTCTTAGGGAGAAAACTTATGCTAGTGGCGAGAAAGATCAGGGTTGGTCACAATTAAGAGGTTCAATCTACAGGATTGGTCGACAGACAAGTACTTCTAAGGTTGTGCAGCTGATGCCAATCACTGGCACGTCTCACTGTTGGCACTGCTATTGGGAAGTGTGTATCCACTTCTATCAGTCTGTACTTGAATATATGATAATTTGGCAAGATGTGCGGCACAGGTTGCATTATTTAAACACGACAGTTTGTTGATCATTGTCACTGATAAGCGCTGTCTGTGAGTGATCCCTTGTTAGACTGTGGGCTCGGTAACAGAAAGGGCAATTGGTATCTCTTGAAAACATGATCCATGTTACTGAACTGATAAATTGTTTGAAGAAGTGTTTGGGCGTAACTGATTTTGAGTAAAATCTTGAAATTAACGTACCAGATAACCAGACGAGCAAAAAAGCAAATTGTGTCACATCAATAAAAAAAAAAGAACAAAAACTAAACTAAATAACCAGGACAACTTAAAAACTAAGATGAACATACTTCAGACAGCTCAGATAGTCACTTGGAAGGACGCCGGATTACACATTAGACTGAATGGTAACAACGAGGGCTTCACAGATGGAAGAAGATATAAAAGAACACATAAGATTTCCGAGACAAACTTGTTTTCACTACAACAGAACTCGGCTAGTTTTCTGTGAAGATGTAATTCTGCCGACACACCACTCACCTGGAAGGATGGCAGAGGTGCAAGGCCAGGAGATTCGTGGCTCGGAGACAATGGTTGCTGGGGAAGATCCTCGCGGAACGGGTCAAAGTCCTCGGGCAATGCGCCGGCGTCGTCGGGGAAGGGTGCGGATAGCAGGTCCGCGAAGCTGCTTGATCCGAAAGGCGCCTGCACACAACAACCACAACCCCGTGTTCAATCCCACACTGCATTGCGACTCTTGTACTTTATTATCATTACTGTATACAGGGGAGGTAGGTACAGAACTGACATGGTACAGCGGGCACTTCTCAAGCCACGGTAACCGTTTCAGCTACGATCAACTTGTATCATTCCATCACTTGTTATTGTTGGTGTCACGATTTCGTGGCGGAAAGATTTTGGCCCCATTTGTTTTCAACGCCTTATATCGTGGGTATCTGCAGCTCTGTTTCATGGTCTGGGGATATACTGGCCTATCTCATTCAATAACCTTATTCTGATTGGTGCAGTCAAACGAGATACGTATCTCAACAAAGACATGTTGCCAATAACCATGAAGCAAAGGTGATGTTATGCACTGAAGACACTGAAACTAATTCGGGCTAAAATCTTTGGCAAACTCATGGTTATATTTGTAGTCAAGTACCGGAATATTCACTAATTCAATGTAGGGCAAGCAAGAATGCAAACACATGCACATTTATTCTAAATTCATCGCAGTTAATATATGCATTCAAGTAAATGAGTACTGGATGATATTGTATATGTTCTGGGGTGAAACTGCCTGCCCTGTGGATCCGCAGAAAAGTCGACAGATAATATAAAATATATATCACAGCGGAGGTTAGCCTAGAGGTCGTTGAACTAGCTACATTTTGCTGTTTCTTCTCGCAGAGTTATTTATATAAGCGATTCATTTCGAAACATTTCACATATGTATAACTTTGATTTTACTGTGTAACTGAACGTTTACTGCAGCCTGTAGGAATTGAATCGTAATATTAGAATTCTCTGCCATTTACTTTCTTAACGTAATAATTCTGTATTAGTTCCTCTTTGTTCAAAAGTCATACAATCCCAGGTAGCCCCAGGTGCAAGCTTTTTAAAATATTCTGTAGGGCTTGGGAAGATGTTTTGGTACTAACCTGAACTTGACCATTTCACAGCGTAGTAAATAATGAATGATCAAACAAGTAACATCAAGAAATTAAAATGAGAACAAATGTTTTTATAAGACAGTCACTGAATAACGTACGATGCTGCTTATCAGATGAGAGAACTTTCTCGAGTGAGCAGCAGTGGCATTTAACATTGATGGTCGCTACCGCAGATAACAGCCACTTTCATCTACAATTATTTATATATAGACTATATATATATACACACACACACATACACACACACACACACAAGTGTTTAATGTGCAACAAAAAGGTAGAGGAAATTTGCGACAATATTATGCGCAGTCAAGGTTCTTTAAATCATTTTGTACACGAACACAAAGCACTGCGTAGGTTTCTCAATAAGTGCCAAGACCGGCGAGTATATTTTTTAATGAAAAATGAATTACGGGCTTTATTGCTGATTAAAAAGCAAGTGGTGCAATCAGGACGCGCTCTACATGGAAACAGCTTGATTGTCAAGAAAAAAGCGTTGTATTGGAGATCCAGCCATTCAGGTTTGTTAAATGTCACCTTGTGTGTCTGATACAGCCGATCATGCAAGCCGCTATAGACTGCACACGACAACGAGTTTATTATTTTAAGATGTATGCCCAGCTAACTAGTGGGGCCGCGGTAGATGAATGGTCGGACCGTTCGTCTCCCACCAAGGTGATCCGGGTTCGATTCCCTGCGGGCTCGGTCTCCGGATCTTTGCACGTGGGAATCGTGCCGGATCATGCCATTGGTCAGCGGAGTTTCTCGGGGGTCTCCCGTTTCCACCCCCTACCCCACAATCCCAGAGAAGCTTCATACTCATCTCATGTCACCCCTCACCAGCTCTGAAGACTTCCTCAATGTTAGCGCTTACTGAAATGTCTCACTCACGCCTAGCTAACTTGCAGACACGGTGTTTATATAACGAATATAAATTAAAATAAGTTGTTCCACTGTCAGTGGTGTTTATATAACGAATATAAATTAAAATAAGTTGTTCCACTGTCAGTGGAATAAATTTGAAAGTAACTATTTAAAAAAAGGAGTCATTTATAACAAACTAAATAATTATTTTGGACATACGCTATTAAAGCAAATATAAATAAATATAAATAAAAATTATTTATGTAAAACTTCTGCAAGAATATTTTCACATGAGAAAACTACGTTGTTTACTTTTAATTTTGATACTTAATCTCTAAAATGCATTTTAAAATGTTATATTTCACACTGGCTGTTGCCCGCGACTTAGTTGCCGAGGTGTTCATTTAAAGCGATAAATGTTTAGGTGCCCCGTTCTGCTCTCTACCCCGTTCTGACCCCCCCCCCCCCCAGGCTCCATTATTTATAGATTTACGAATAGAAACATTCGCAGGCGCTCGCACAACTAACCGAAGTTTCATCGCTTTATCAGACGAATGGCATAGGAACACGTACTTTACAAACATACAGAAAATAAAATTTTTCTTAATTCCTACATAAAACATTGTCTATTAAGAAATTTCGCGTAAAATCATTTTATTTGAGAGTTATACTTAAATCTGGTCGACTAAGACTTAGTCACTTGTAACATTAATTCAGCGTTTAAGATTCGCTGAAATAACATATTTGACAATTTTACTAAACATTTAGTTGACTAATTACAGTGTCACGAATAAGGGAAGCAAAAGCTGACTTGAAAACAAATTCGTATTTTGAAATTAATGACTATCTATCTTTGGTTGCGTGTTCTCAGAAATTATGTCCAGTTATAAATTAATTTATTGCTGCCAAAGAAACTTTGTAGAATTCTGTTGGTTGCCTTAAAGTTTGTAGTATGGATTAAGAAACTGGTACGGTGCAGAAATACAAACAGAGATGATGGTATAGCGCGAAAATGTTTCAGGCCAACATAACCTTGAAAACGCTGTAGTTTCCTGTAATATATATATATATATATTTATTTATTTATTTATATATATATATATATACGATTGGGTGATGTATGTCTGACACAACTACCGACCATTAACAGGCATCAAATATAACAATTTCTGGATTCTTATTGGCTCAATCAAATAGGGCAACAGCTCCACGTACAAGCGACAGCCAGCAATCACTTTGTAAACTGAAGGTGTCCAACAAACAGTCGAGTTTTCCCGCCACAAACCACCTTCTCTAATTACAGATTGTAAAAAATGTCAATTGCTTTAACTGTGGCATGAAAGAAGGGCCATATCAACAAAAATATAAATAAAGTATTGAAAGTAAAAGGGGAAACAATAATCTACTGTCTGACGAACAGACTGCAATAAGTTCGGTAAACTCAGGGAACTGCAAGGACCACTGCGAGGAATAAACTAGTTTACGACGGCCAACAAGTATGTGGTCAACTCTTACCGCTTGAAGTGTTTCTCTTGCAGCTCAACTGTTAACTGTCCACCAGATATGTCGCGCACTTTATACGTAAGTTGACTGCATTTAGTAGATCATGACATAACACTCGCATAAATAAAACCTTCATGTACCTCACGCCAGCAAACATGATTCATACTCACTGTATGTCAAGCCCAACTATCAACATTACTTCAAAGAAATAACGTCATAACGTATATCACTGAAAGTTACACGATTTTTTATCGTAATATATAACAGTCGTTCCCGGTTCTCCGATTCGTGATAGAAAAACGTAATTGATTTTCTAACTCGTATATACAATTCACTAGAGTTTATTGTCGAACTTGACGAGTAGACAAGTGACTATATAGGAGGAATGTCGTCAAAGATCCCGACCACACAGCAACCTACGTGAGGAAAGCTACGGAAAGAAGTGTGGGAGAGTCCCAGTTGGGACGGACGAGAGTTGGGGCAGGAAGCAAGCGTCCAGACGTCTGAAGGACAGGGGAAAAGAGGTGAGCAGGGGGGAAGGGGTAGCGCCGGCGCACGGCGTCGGTCCAGGCCACGCCCCCCGGGGCTCTGATTGGTCACACTCTCCTCCCTCGCGCCGCCGGCCGTCGCCATTGGCAGGGCGCCGAGACGCGCAGGGACGCCGACGTCAGGCGGGGGATGTGGAACAGTCGATCATACAGAGACGCAACTGTCGCGCTGATCATACTTGTCTTGGTACCTCGTTTTACACGGATAACCAGTAGCAATGCCTACTACATCCCGTTAACTAGGATACTCCATCACAAGAAGTTATCCAAGCTAGGCATGCAAACAATCTGCTCGGTTCACTTATTGAACACAAGCAGAGTGCACTCGGATCGCTTTATAAACTACGTGAATTGAAATAATGCTCTACCCCAGGTTAAACCAATGACGTATTACAGCCGCATAACTAAAGCCACTGATTTCTAGTGAATATAACTGAGTACGAACATGTTTCAGTGCGTTATGTGCGTTATAAGCTCCGCTTCGTGGTCAGTGATTGGCTGTTTTGAACTGTCATCGTCTTATGGTTTTACCCGCTAGTCACAGACGCGCTCTAATTGGCACAGCCACATGAGAGACGTTTCTGTACACAGACACGCAGCCAATAACCATTAAGAAGAACTGCAGAATGAGCGCGTAAGGCATTGAAACATAGATGTGCAAGATAATTCCCACCAAATAATCAAGGCTTCTAGCAATAACATTCCCCAACTTGCAGAGTCTGGTGCAGTTAGGAAGGCAATTAGAGCAGTGGAGAGGAGTAAAGATATTACTTTATTTACAAGACGTGTGTGCACAACTATCCAAGACTGACTTTTCAAAACACATTAATAAGCGGGGTAGCTTGTACTGCTGAACCATGAACACGTATCACATCATTCTGAGAATAACATTTTTTATTGGCTGTTGCATATCAAATGTAACTATGATGATTTCCATACGGAGTCAGTAACCTGCACCGCGAGTATAATTCAGGAACCAGAAAATTTCGCGAGTTAAATTTTGAATATCTTAGATGTCATACAGATGTTCACAGAAAGAAACACGGCCAGCAGTCTGAGCCAATCAGAATCTAGCAAGGAAACCAGGACATAAACGCTTGCCTCCTGGGCAAGCGTGAAAGTGGCTCAGTAGCCAATGAACAAATTGCTTAGATCGAAGAGTGCGTAGGGCTGAAGGGAAGATTCTCTACCCATAGTCATAGTCCTCGTGTGCAAGTTATAACATTGGTTGCTACAAGCATGGATGCTATTTTCTATATCATATTGCAAGGACAACAGACTAGTTTCAAGCTCTCTTCTCTTGTTCAATTATTTAAATTTTACCTAGGAGATGACAAGTACTAGTCACATATACAGCTACAAATCCAAACACAACCACGGAGATGTGTACATTCTCTAACACTCAATTACAGATATTCACGCAGGAACTATAGGGAAATGTTTTTGCTAAACAAAAGGTAAACAGCATCAAGTTCCTCTTGTACTTCTAAGAAACACGCGTGTGAAATAATTAATTGTTGGGCAATGATAATATTTTTGAAATAAATTAAACTCTTTCAGTCTATAAAATTTTTCCATTTACATTCTTGAAAAGCAAACAAATAGTAGAGAAATTCAACCAGCTTTGATTAATTCTTGCTGGTCACCATTTTCTTTGGCAGTATTGCAAAGCAATGCTGAAGCAGTAAAATCAGAAGTTGTAAATAAATATAACGAGTCAATAGTTGCGGCTTAATACTACGTAGTAGAGTGTTGTACGATAATTAAGTAACGATGCTTTGTTGTACATCGCGGCGGATAATTTAGTATAAAATTTTTCACGTAACACGTCCTAGTACATACATCTCTGCTAAAGGCGTTAGTTGAAAATTGCAAGTATCTCGAAGACGAAACGTATTAAGATTTAGGCATACACCAGGTTTCCAGGTTTATTGCAAAGTTTTTGAGAGAAAGTTTTCTAGCGGTGAATCTCTGACGCCGAATATTAGCACATTTAACTGTGAAGAAATAAACCACACTTAACGACTGTATTACCGTTGTAAAATAAAGTTGGCAAAACTGTTATTTGCGGCTTCTTTTCAATGATTCTTTCTTCATGACAAACCCGGGGATTTCAATGAACATTTTCAGCAAAAATGTATCATACAGAATGCACTTTTAACAAAGTAGCGATGCAGAAAATGGCGAGTTTCATAAAATGTAAAGGATGTAGATGTTGGTTTCCTGTGGGTTACTGCTCGAACGATAAGTCCATTTCCTGGCCAGTATTTCCTGTATGTCGGTCTCTGAGACTGGAAAAGAATAAATTAACTAAATTCAAGTCATTAAATTACTAAAACCGTTTTCCCTTCGTTACTCGTTGACTCGCAGTGTTCACTCGCTGCCATGGACATGATGTATTTAAAGTAAATATAACAAGTAACATTTATAAACATCATACACGTCCTTAGTAACAGAGACTGGGAAACTTCCCGGGTTCAATGCCATGTAGACTAACTCCCCTCCAAGAATATATTTGTACTCCACCTGCTCACTGGCTGCATCATTGTATCTACATTTAGTGACTTGTTTACTATTTGCTCAGCAACCTACACACGTTCTCAGCTAAGCCAACGACACATGCTACACCAACCAACAGTTGTTTCAAGTCTAGCTTGAGCCCAAAAGAAAACGTGCATTTTACAGGCCTCTGCTTATTAATAACTAGGGACACATGATTTTTCGCAAAAAAAAATTATAACTGGCCGCATTTCACAACCGTTCAGCTGATGTCCACTCTGATGATAGGTCACTTACAGCTCTAGGGGCTGGGAAAGGGAAGAGGGGATCCAAGACTACTAGTCTTGAGGGATCTACCTGTGAATTATAGACGGTTTGTGGCGCGCTGATTCTTGTAGACATGACTAACTTCTCCTCACAAAAACACACGGCCTTTACTGCAGGAGAACTACCAAAACACACGTAGATTAGTGAAATATAAGTTAGTTTGCGCAAAATTACTGTCGCGAAAATAAGGCGTGCTTATATACGACTAACGTGAGACTTATGAAGAGCCACTACTATTTGGAGAAAAGAATTCTGCTTCAACTTGTTTCAATGCCTTATATGCTTCAATGTTATTGGCTGCGTGACTTTATATAGAGGCGTAGTTCATTTGACCGCACCAATCAGAACTAAGTTACTGCGACACCACAAGTAAGGCTTGCTTGCAAAACTCCACGACGCTGAGAACTGAGAACATTCCATGAACTGACCAATCAGCAGAGCTCTAAACTTGTGCATAATGCAGTTGATGCCAGATTATTTTCACAAAATAATAAGTGTCTCTTCTTATAAATGTCTACGTCATTGTTACACAGCTGGTTACTCAGACTGTCACCTAGAACCAAACACGTGTTTACTACTTGCCTGCAACACACATCAAAATGTTTCATGATTGCAATAGACCAATTAACGGGAAAGTAAAGCAGCTTCCTCTAGGTTGGCAAATTGCGTAAGCTTTCCTGTTCATGAAAAAGTGTTTTTTTTTTTTAAGTGAAGGGGAAGATGGTGGATGGCGTCGACTGATTGGTTGAGAGTTCTAAACGCGAACATATGAATTAGTATGCTAATTACGCGGTAAAAGCTACTGATAACCGGTAAGCCATGGCGCGTACATGCATACTGTAGCAAGAAACCCGCGGCCAACAAAGTACCTGGTGGCGAGAAACTAATTCGCGAGTATAATTGGTTCCCCACGAGTACCGCGGCCAATCAGGAGGTGAATTAGTTCAGAATGTTTATTGATCAAGTCACTTGGTGGCCGTTACAAACACAAGACTGTAGTCGCGTAGCCTATGTCCAGCACTGCAGGGAAACAACCGTTATTGGTCCCTGGGTTTAACATACCATCGTTACAGAGAGAGTGTGTATGAGAGAAGAGAGATTTGTCACGGAAAATTAATTGTTTGCTAGGTTTCCAATGTAGTATACTACGTACTCGATGTTCTTACTGCGTTATTTGCTAGGTTTCCAATGTAGTATACTACGTACTCGATGTTCTTATTGCGTTATTTGTAGAGCCATGATTTTATCGCGAAAAGATTCTAGCACCGTTTTGATAGAATGCCTTACGAGCACATCTGCAGCTGTGCTTCATGGTTATTGGCTTCGTGTCTCTCATTTCACTGCATCAATCAGAATAAGAGCATAGTGACACCATACGTCTGTGATGTGCCAGTAGATATTCAAGACAAGTGACAGTTAACATACACAATCTCTGATCATGAAGTAGAGCTGCAGATGTGCAGGTAAAACGTTGAAACCAACTGATGCAGAAACATTTTCGTCATAAAAGCATGGCTCTAGTTATTTGTGTTTTCACATTTAACCGAACTACTGAGACTTCTAGTTGATAGTAGAGACTGAAACAGTAGCGGGCTCACTGACAGATTGGCTAGTCCCCTAGAATGTGTGTGTACTAAAGTAGACAGCACATTGCCTGCTCACTGGCACGGTGGTACCACATCATGAGTGGGTCTGCATTTAGTTGTTTCTTTATTATTGGCTGAGCGTCCTCCAGGATCTGTCAACTAAGCCAAGGGCCGATAAACAAAGTAACACGAAGTTACTGTGCTTTAAATTATAGCTTCTACCCATATAAAACGTACTTTTACCCAATTAGATAAGGCTTACCATTATACAAGATATGTTCGCGATCTTTGAGTCTGTCGAACCGTTGTCGATGAACTTATTTATTGCAAATTTGCATATTTTCGTAGACACGTTTAGTAAATTTTTACTTCAGTGGCATTTATGTGTGCGTTGAAATAGTCACATTATTTCACGTATTCGTATTATATCTGTATTTTTAATATTCTACGCAATTCTGAAGACGTCTAGTGTTGCAATTCCTTGTTCTGATTGGCTCAGTGAAACGAGCGACGCCCCTCCACAAATATTCTCACCCAATAGCCATGAAGCAGAACTGTGGATGTGCACGTTAGGCATTGTAATAAAATGGCGCAGAGTTCGTTTCACCAAACTTCACAGGCTCTAACCATAGAGGTACAGTCTGAAGTGTCTTCTTTTCGTAGATTAACACATTGGAAACATTTTCAATATATATACACGAAAAAAAAAACTTATTCTTATGGAGGAAGTTAAAATATGTTGCTTGAAGAAGTTTATTGAATTTTTAGCATATAGTGTATGAGAATATGTTGGCAAACCAATTACTTTGCTTGATTGTCGAGCAATCTGACTGCGCCTCTGCGCTCGGGTGTGGCAGAAAAATAATCTTTTTCAATTTTCTCCACCCGCTCCTCACCTTCCCCTATCTTCGTAATAAAATGCGATGCGAAATTAATAACGTCGCGCGCGCTCCGTCAAGCTCCATAAACACGATGGCAGAGGTAGGGTGGAGGGTCCATTGTGTGAGGGAGAGCGGGGAGGGTTATTAAGGAGGGGTGGGCGAGGTTATTAACTGTCGTGGCCGCCGCCAGGGACCAGCACTCATCTGCCTGTCGTCACGCTCTGCAAGCCAGGCTGCGGAGAATATAATCATGGCGCCACGGGGGAGTGATTCTACCGAGCCTCAAATGTCAGCGGCGACGCCATCTTGTGCCACCCCCACCCCTATCACATCAACATCCCTCAGCTCGGCAGGTTTATGGTGGCCGCCAGCTTTGACCGTGTCCACAGGGGTTAATACCTAGGAAAATGAAAATATAGCATTTTCATTTAGGTACAAGTTGGAATTAAAACGACTGTCAGCTAGCGTCACCTCATTGACGGCGCTAAACTAGGGACTATGAATTTTCTCAGAATTAATTTTGTTCCAACTTTTTTCCGTGTTTGACGTGCAAATCTACAGTTCTGCTTCGTAGTCATTGGTTGGATGTTTAAACACTCACACGTCTTGGGGTTCTATCCACCAATCACAGACGTGTGGTCTCGATCAACTAAGTGACTCCTCTGTGTTAAGACACGCTACCAACAAACATGAAGCAGAGTTGCAAATGTGGATACCAGGCACTGAAACAAACTGATGCAGAAATATTTTCTCAAAAATGCAGGGTTCCAACGCTGAAGCAGTTGGACGCAGGACCAATTACGT
The DNA here is from genome assembly GCA_003012365.1 of Medauroidea extradentata. Taxonomy (NCBI): domain Eukaryota; kingdom Metazoa; phylum Arthropoda; class Insecta; order Phasmatodea; family Phasmatidae; genus Medauroidea; species Medauroidea extradentata. The sequence continues at coordinate 6,423 of PNEQ01062815.1, read as the reverse complement.
GACATGGCAGTGTCCGTGAGCAGCCAATGAACAACTGATGTCTGTATTAGTACAGATACTCTAGAAGGATAGTTTACAGGTCAATGAAACCGCGAATTTTTCCTGTCTCTATCAACACGCGAAGAGTGTCAAGTATTAAACCCAGGGTCATGTTAGATTTCACATGCGTGTACATCGAAGTAACTCGTAGAGGTACTCGAGTTTCTCCAAGCATATGTAACTTGTGTGACTGGGCGAGGCCTGTTTTGACGTGTCTTTGACTACTGCAAGCCAGTGACAAATAAGGAAACTATTCGTGGAGATACCAAGAGCTTCCAGCTTGTACGGTCAGAAGACAACGGACAGTGGAATTGTGGCCAGTCCGTGTATAGGACTGAGATATCTAGCTGCTGCCGGATGAATATCCAAAATTCGCGTATTTGTAATCATTAGAGACGGTACCTGTAGGCTAGCCTGCAAGAATGTATGAGTACTGGAGCAAACAACATCTGTTCATTAGCTGCTGGCTGATACACTGGCATAGGGCACAGGCACGTTAAGTTACGTTGTTATTACTGGCTCAGACACTTCCAGCGAATATCAAATAAGTCAACGGCCAATTGCGAAAGCGACACGAACTTATAGTCGCTGAAACTATAGTGTGTGCGTAAACGAATTCTTCAGGTCCCTAGTATTCATTACAGATATTGTAAATTCGCGAGACGATTTTCTGTCAGCGTATTCTTCAAATCATGGTAGCGCCCTGCGTTTTGTATGAGGGACGGTTTAGCTGTTTACAGACAAATTACAGACGTCCAGTCGTAGCGCATCAGTAGTATTGATACAGTCAAATAGGAACTCCCCACTAACAACAGACAAGAGTACACTGAAGCCTTACAAACAGTCGAATTTCCCCGCGATATATCATCTTCCCTACAAATCACAGTTCATCAGATACTAACAGCATATGTCTGAGCCAAACACACTGATCTCTTGTTTCGAGTGTCAGAGGAGGCACAATTCACCTCGCTGGTCCCGACTGACTGAGGACTAGAGGGTGCCAGTAGCCATATTATAAGAATTACATGTTAAGTAGAGATCCCACTTCATTGCTCCATGTCGCAGTGTGTGTTCTACGTGTGTCACGTAACTTACGAAAATTATTCGCGGGTTTTGTGAAATTACTTCGAGTTCCAACACGAGATCTTTATGTACCACAAGCTAATTTGAATTACGGTAATATCTATATATGGTACAACTTCAACAGTTAAAATAACCGCAGTCACAGTTCTGTATCCCCTATAGCCTCATTTGTTAGGAGTTCATTGGTCGGATTTATGAGAAGCGAGTTTCACACCAGACCTGGAAGCACGTGACTGGCTCCTAGATTCCTTGAAATCTGGTTATTGGCTCGGAAATAAGCAGACTGTGGTCCAATTACACGTGCAGACCAGAGATTATAAACTGATTTTGCGACATTTTCCGTTCCACAAAGTCAGCTAGGAGTAGTGGAAAATATCTTTCATAGTTAGATATGATGGTTATCGCGGGAAAACATGACTGTTTGCAGGGTTTCAACGTAACAATACAGCCAATAAGAATCCTGCTATTGTAATATTTGATGTTTGTTATTGTTTTGCAGACAGCTACGATGTGTCAGACGTATATCACCCAACCATACATGTAGCAAGAAACTTTAGTGTTTTCAAGCGTATGTTGGCACTAAACATTTTCGCGATATACCATCAATCATCTCTAGACATAATGTTTCCAAAACACTGCAGCTTGTTGCCCTTTGGTATCTATATTTGACGGTTATCTGACGTAGGTTAAATGTTGCCGGTCAAATAGCAAACATTCAACAGTGACGTATCATAAGTCTCGCTGGTTTCCGAAGGAACCTACTACTTCTCGTTTGTTTTCTCTTTACTATGTCGTCTACGTTCAGGAACATTCGTGTATCTAAGTTTTGTGTACTGCCACCTTAGTCCTTGCCCATTTTGTCGGCATTTTTCATACGCCCTATTCTGTTGTTTATTTAAGTGTCTTTATTCGTACAATGACTATACTCCATTTCGGAATAAAATAGTGTTTTATTGTTCGACTTTGTAATGTTTTTTTTTTGTGTCGTCTCATGTGATACGGGTATATTTCTTCCCGGATTGTATGTATGTTATGTTATACATCTGTTGGCAACAATTAATACAGACTTCTCTTCTTTTGTTTTTAGTTTAACTGTGGGGTTCCATCTACAACAAGGCAAAATTCGCTCGCTATGGTCAGTGTAAAAACAGTTATTTTCATAGGCACAGTCTTATTTGACATAGTTACAACAACAAAAATTGCAAAATTGTTTTAAAATAACATCGGACACGTAAGTGCTAGACTGTAACCTAACAAACACTCAACATTCTCGAGACGTATCACTCTGCCTAGCTACAACACATGCACACACATGCATTTAGGAGTGTATATTACAAGTGTCGCAGAGCAATGGCGTGTAACATACGCAAGCTGTGAGATACATATGGTGAGCGAGCGATGCACGAAGTCGACCAGCGTGTTGATCATTGTCCTGAGCACCTAGTTGGTATGTTACCCACATTACAGCTCGTGTGATTGTTATAGTGGTTGCCTAACAGTCAGTAGGAAGGGACCTGCGCTTGTGCCTAGAGTAAGATTTTATGTACGGCAGTGGTGTTATATGATTACTTGCTGTTATAAAGGTCTAAGTTATTAGATGTCATATAAAACGTTCTAAGGTTTTAACACAAAATTATTAATACACTTAATATTTTGATGCACAAATTGTAACAACTTAAAAATAAATAAACAGCACAACACGAACAAAGTTTAATGGGCGACAATATTCAAACATAAGTTGACTGCGACGCCTCACGCCTATGGTTTGTAGGTAGAACATTACGACATATGACAGTCACAAACATCCAATCACTGACCACGAAGTAGAGCTGCGGACGTGAACATAAGACATTGAAACAAGTTGTTGCAAAATTATTTTCACCAAAAATCACAGGTTATAACTATAGTCTGTTCACGGTAAAGTGATAACTTGTAAAGCTATGGTTAATTTTTTTTTTCTTTCAGTCAATCTGTATACTTCTGCCAATTGCTATACAAAAATGGCAAAGTAAGTAATAAACTCAGTTAATATATTTTACTGTTCTAAAAAGGCAAAGAAATAAAATAATTTTATTTTAAAGTAACTGTTTCTGAACAAGACGAGTAATCAAAGAGCTCAATTTACCGTGAACATGATATATAATACGGTACCAGATGCGAAATCTCTTGTCACTGAGGGCTGCAGAGATGAACGAGAGGGTCCACGCGCAGTCTATGTGAAGACACACGATATATATATTCCCTGAGGAAGGTCGTGTATGGCAGTAATATAGCGAGTAGTGACGTCACAATCACATGGCATGGCGAGGGAGGGGGTAAAGCTGACATGTCACGTGACAAGGGACGAAGGGGTAACTCAACACCATTGACTGCCGGGCGTGTTATAATTCACGTGCGTGCATCAATGACGAGGATCGACGACAACTCTAGTCACACTTGAGTATACACTCTCACACTTGTGTGTGCTGAAATATACTGCGAGTCTCATTCAAGATCTCCTGTCATTGACGTCAACCAGTCACGTCAACTGTGCAGACGGCACGACAAAAATACACTCGTACTTCCAGACAAACTGTTCAAACAACACACATTCCTTCTCACAATTGTTTAGTAACTAACCGTCTGGTGCAGTGGCGTGTTGCGAGCGGTTGCAAGGCAAGCTGTGCTTGTTCTCAACTGTACCTGCAGTTCCTCGCCTACTAGCCAGCCACTCTGACGTAGTTGTACAGCCGCATGTGTTGGCGCAGTGGATAGAGCGCTCGCCTCCCAGCAAGGCGGTCCTGGTTCGGTCGCCGGCGGGGTTGGGCCACTGACTTTCACACGTGGGTATCGTGTCGGACAATGTCGCTGGTCGGCGGGTTTTCTCGGGGATCTCCTGCTTCCCCCGCTCCTCTCATTCCATGTAGGGTATCATACCACGTGATCCTCCAGGACGAGCAGATGTCTACAGTAAGTCTACATCTGCAGTGAGGTACCCTGGACCTCTGCTATACTCCTCATATTATGTTTACTTTTCCTCGCCAGAGGAAAGATTTTAACATCACTTTATTGATTATTTCAATGCCTTATGTGTAGACACCTGAAAAATTCGCATTTTCTTTTAGACGCAAGCTATAATTCTAGCTACTATAAGTAGATATCATGGTCACAATTGGCCACTGACTTACTCGATACTTCCTGGAAGTAGCTGAGCTAATAATATATCTGTAACTGAATGCAGGCCCATTTCACAGTGTCAGCGAGCAGTTAATAAACTATTGTTGTCTGCATAATTTCACAAATATTCTTGGAAACTAGCCGACATGTCTGCGAACCCGCGAATATTTCACGTATCTACATATACATGCCTGTAGCTGTACTTCATTGTTATTGGCAGCATGTCTTTGTTCAGGCACTTCACTTGTGTGTTATTGCGCCAGTCATAACAAGAGATCTGCGACACCACACATCCAATCATTGACCACGAAGCTGAGTTGCAGGAGGGCACGTATACCACATTGAAATAGGAACAATAATATTCTCTCGAAAATTACCGGCCGCTGTCGTTAGTTAATGCATGTACGTATCAGACGACATGTTGTAATATTGAAATGTTTGGCTTGTGCTGTACTTTTCTGGCCACCAATTAAAACGTGGCTGCTTCTCGGCGACGACAGTCTGAATAAACCAATAACAGACTCAGGTTTGTTGTAAGTAAGGAACTGGATGCTCTGGTGAAAGATGACTTACTATGTACAGTAACGGCCATAAGTTTCCTTCTGGCGCAACACATCCATGATAGTGGACACAGGGGGTTGGCACGTGTTTTAGCGCAACACATTTAATACATCACGAGACGGGGCACTTAACAATAACAACACTGCACTTGAAATAAATGTGGACTTGTTTATCACGAGAGAGGCGCAGTGTAATTCACTAGCGTCCACATCCTACGCTGCTCAGTATAAACGTCATCAACTTCCAGCAGAAATACCAGCGTTGTACAAATACCCAATATATTATAATTTGTCTTGATTTATAGGAGTGAATACGCAACGCGACTGTGAATTACTCAACGTGAACCCGTAAATTATTCAGTTAAAACGACACAAGTACCTTATAACTTAAGTGGCGAATTTTTACAAACTAGTTTGGTTATGTAAGTTACTAAATTTAAATTGGAAAACAGGCAAGCACCCATAAAAAACTGCGACAATATTGTCATTTGACTTTTTATATAAAATAAATAGCTGTATCACTCGATTACTAAACTAGCTCGCTGTAAGGTGCATGTTCACAGAGGTTACAGTATGCAGTGACCTTATTTAGGCTATAATTAAGGTGGCTGCCTGTGTGGACACGTTCGAGTATTAGAAGCACGGAAGCATTAAGGCGAACCAGACAAGCGCAGTGCGTCCAAACCTAGCCTCTATAGGAGCAAGTGACTGACCTGGCGTGCAGTATTCTCTCAGGCAACTCGCCCTTATGATTCATACAGTGATGAAACTATCATCTTATGATTCACACAGTGATGAAACTATCATCTTATGATTCATACAGTGATGAAACTATCATCTTATGATTCACACAGTGATGAAACTATCATCTTATGATTCACACAGTGATGACACTATCATCTTACGGTTCACACAGTTATGACACTATCACCTTACGATTCACACAGTGATGACACTATCATCTTATGATTCATACAGTGATGACACTATCATCTTATGATTCATACAGTGATGACACTATCATCTTATGATTCACACAGTGATAACACTATCACCTTATGATTCATACAGTGATGACACTATCATCTTATGATTCATACAGTGATGAAACTATCATCTTATGATTCATACAGTGATGACACTATCATCTTATGATTCACACAGTGATGACACTATCATCTTACGGTTCACACATTTATGACACTATCACCTTACGATTCACACAGTGATGACACTATCATCTTGTGATTCATAGTGATGACACTATCATCTTATGATTCATACAGTGATGACACTATCATCTTATGATTCACACAGTGATAACACTATCACCTTATGATTCATACAGTGATGACACTATCATCTTATGATTCATACAGTGATGAAACTATCATCTTATGATTCATACAGTGATGACACTATCATCTTATGATTCATACAGTGATGAAACTATCATCCTATGATTCACACAGTGATAACACTATCACCTTATGATTCATACAGGGATGACACTATCATCTTATGATTCACACAGTGATGACACTATCATCTTATGATTCATACAGTGATGACACTATCATCTTAT
>PNEQ01062807.1:5982-17922 GCA_003012365.1 Medauroidea extradentata | reverse complement strand
TGTTTTCAAATAAAAAATCAGTAACTGTCAGATATCGTTTTTTTCTGCAACATCCTGTATAATTTGTATTTTTGCAGATGTAGAAATAATATAAACTGCTTATGTTTTTCACAACACAGTGTTCATCATTGTGGAGTAGTGTAATTTTTAAACTATCAATATTTCATTATTATTTATATAAATGGTCTAATTGTAACTATGGTATGTTTATTTTATTTTTATAAAATTTACAAAATATTGCTATATATGTACTGTTCGTACAGAAAATTCACAAATAATATATTTTGTGTAGAACTTATAAAATGTGTACAAGTATGATATAACATCTTACTCTATGTTTGAAATAAATAATAATGTACAAATATATAATTATATAAATTATCGATAAATTTGTGTAAAATTGATAAATTAGTATTACAATATACGTTATTAAAAGTAAAATACATATACCATAAATATAATTTGACTACAAAACTTCCAAAAAGTCTATACATATGGAGTGTTGAATTTCTCAAATTTGCTAAAAACAGCATTTTATAAAAAAATCGTAGATATTAATCAATATTTTATTAAACTTTATGGTAACTATTGTCTTAAAATTAAAAGTTCCAATAAAAAAATACAATAACTGGTATTAATTACATTAATTGCTTCAAAATTTATGAATTATTAAAAACCCTTAAAAAAGTGCAGTCTGGATCATACAGACACCCCTATTTGGGTTCAGACTCCAATGTGTTAAAAGTATTAACAGTTTTGTTTTCATTAAAGTAAGTAATAATTCTGTTACTAAGTGAAGGAAAGTATAAAATTCAAAATTTCTATGGTCAATGCCAATCAGAAGCAGTCTTATATTCCGTTGGTTACAATCGATTAATTTCGTAATGGTCATGTGTATAGGCCAGTTTTGCATTAAAATACATCAACGAGCTTTCCTGAAAAGTCTTAATTTAGCTTGTTTCTCTGTCCTTCTCACACTTCAAGCTTTAGCAGTGAATATGAGTTTCATTAAGTATAATCCTGAGACGTTAATTATAGCAAAACACATATTGAAAAAGAAATAAAGGCTAATAAGAATCATCTGAGTTGTAAATCAAGAAAACGGTTCGATACTCGCTGTTAGAAATGATTTTTAATTACCAAATTATATATAAAAAAAAAACAAGTTTGCAGTTACAGAACATTAATTACTTTAAATCTTATATTCACTGGCCTGCTTATTTTGAGCACAAGTACACAAGACTCTCAGATACCATTGTTGCAAAGACCATAAGGTTTACATTAAATATATTATTAAACAAACATAAATTATTTACGTGTGTAAATAAATCTGGGGCCAGCCCTGGGCCACACTACAGTAGTATTATCTGTGAGGGCGCTGATAGTCAATGGTCGTAGTGTGCCTAGATGCCAATCCAGCCAGGCAATTTCCCATTGTGTCTCTTTCTCCACTGTTATGCTGAGGTTATGACACAGTTTGGGAGCAATGAAACACACTGTAAAATATAAAAAAGTTATGGCATTACATATGATGCCAGTATTCATAAGAATTATTTTTAAAAAATATTTCATTATGTGTACAATATATTTTTGTGTTGAGATGTGAATTTAAAAAGCGTGAATCAAATAATAATTTGCAGTAGAAAAAATTTAAAGGGTATTAACTCATTTTGTGATATGTTGCAAAACATTTGGGACAGTTGCAAATAAGATATATCCAAAAAGTTTCTTTAAATCTTAGCTTGTAACTGCAAAAAATTATTTTAGTGTTATTAAGTAGCTGTTTTAACTCAGTATGTTTCATTAGAGTTATGAATATGTAAATTATATATACAGTAGTATAATAGAACCTCATTTTAAGGAACCCTATTACCGCAGATGTCACTTTAAACAGACTGTTAAAAATACATTATAATAATTGCATCGTGCATAAACATGGATGCTCAGAAGATGGCATGCCATGAGGTAATTTAATTGCTTTATCGTAAAATGTAATGTAATATATAATAACAAATGTGGTCAATGCAAAAAAAAATGATAATAAACGACAACCTGTGCCAAATATGTGACAGATTGTACTCATTTCTTAAAATGAGTGATTTAGAAACTATTAATACTATTTTCTCTTCTGCCTGGTCGTGCAAATTTTGTAAACTAATTCAAGAAAATGGAGATGTTGATGATGAACATCAAAACAAGGTGGGTGCAGCTCACAAGAATGGAGCAGAAGACACCGTCAAGCATTTGTTGTATGACATTGCATCACTCAGAGAAGTTCTTAAGATTTTACGAGGAATTAAAAGCCATATGTGTAAGTGTGATGGCAATAATTTTTACATTTGTTTGGGGTGGTATCTGAATGTGGTAATAAGGTGCATGGTCCTAGGCCAAATCAAACCCAACTTTAGTCAACCATCAACATTCCGGTTTAAAACAAGTATAGTTTGTTGGAAAATTATATTTTATAGTGAAGGTCTTGGTCTCCCAAAAAAATGCCTATGTAATTGTATTGTTTGCTGATAGTCATGGCCATTGCTCACCAGTACGATAGAGGAAACTGTCTCAGATCAATCTGTTATAGGTTTTGCTAGTTCAGAAGTAAATTACTCGCAAGTACTGGAAGCCTGCAAGTCGGTGAGCAATAATTTCATATCAGATAATTACTGTAGTATTTTTAAGAACAGTTCAGATGTGAAATTCCAGTGAAAGTGAAATCGCGCTTTAGAATTTGAATTGTGAATTCTCAAACTTTTCCTTGAGTAAGATAGTAGTATTTATTTATTTTCTGAAAATGGAACTGTCATATACTGTATACAGTTAGCATTTACAACATATTTAACAAACATCAAATAACAAAACGTGTAATACAATTTTAAAAACTATCCAGTTCATATTATTTACTATATCAAAGTATAAAACATGAAATTACTAATTTAAATATTTAACACCACTTGTTTAATTTTGTTTTAGATTGAAAGGAATATGTAGTCTAACATATAGATGTTTTCATTAATTTTTATGTTATTGTGTATATTTAGTTACTGAGTAAAATGTGTTATTTAATACAGATTTAAATGTCTTGATTTTCGTAGGTAATTTGTTAACGACAATAGAATCCCGTAATATAGACCAGAAACAAGGAGAGTGGCACTGATAATCCAGCTGCAGGTATTTGGTAACAGTCCAGTAATGAGTGTTATGTAGTTACAATGGGCTCTTACCCTTATACTATCGCGTGCCTCTGCTGTTGCGCAATAATGTGCTCCTGCAGTCCTCACAAGCTGTTCCAGTCAAAGAAGGATCACACTTGGCTTGCTACTCCAACAATGGTCCCAGACCACTTTGCTCCTACTACCTCGCTGACATTGCCCGTTACCATTCCAAGCTCCAAAGTTGCTGGCATGGTAGGTGTTACCTCTACCAACTGGTAGTGATAGATAGCAGCTGCCCGGCCATGCAGTCACTCATATACCATCTCTGGAAGACTAAGTAGGCGATGTGAAGGTGAGCGACTGGTCACGTGCACACTGTCTTCACCCTGCCCTTCCTGGACAAAATGCATACCTAGAGTGGTATAATAAGCAGTTGTCATTTAATTTAAAAAATACTCAAGAAATTGTCTAAAGTAATAAATGACAACTTTCAAAAATGACACTTTAGGTGTCAAGTAGGCAAACAGTATCTGTTTAAACAGATTTTTTATTATTTTGGCCAGAATATGTAGGCGTGGATAAGTTACACCTTACCAAAACTATGCCATGAGACAGATAAGTATGAAGCGAGCTGTGGCGTAACTCCACTTGTCACCCGGCCGAGCCGTGGCTAGCATTACCTGCCCATGAAGCAGGTGCGCTTAAATCTTCGTAGGTCCGGAATGCAAAACATAAAATGTGTTACACTCAGGCATTTTACAGTGCATGCAGTTAACATGGGATACTTTCCATACATTTGTAGTTTTAACAGCGGAGAAAAGTTTGGTCTGCCATTCAGTTTGAAAATAAAGAGTGCAATGAAGTGTTTATAACTGTTATAGAACGAGATGTGTTTTCGATAGTAAAAATTAAGATTATATATATATATATATATATAAACAAATACTGGACAGTGTGTGGCAACAGTGCTGCAATTGGGAGGGATGCAAGGCATCGAGCCAACTGGACAGCTCATCCTATCGTTACCAATAGTAACTGCAAGCGAGTTCTTTAAATTTAGTTTGAAGGGCTTTTTTTTTTAATGCTTTGTGATAGAAAAGCTGCATGGTGCTAACAACAAATCAGACTACTGACAACCAAAATCGTTATTTAGCAAGTTTATTCCACAATTACCATCAAACTAGACATTGAACTATACAGGAAATAGCATACGTTTAACATATCTTTGATGCAGTCAGTCGCAGTCAACCATGACAATGTGAAAGATGATGACAGATGTGCCGCTTTATCTCTTTCAGTGGCTTTCTTTTTATATTCTGCTCCCGAAGGTTTTTTTGACATTTTAAGCTGTCAGTTTTGCTAAGCTTATTTACTACAAAATATATTCATCACGCCCGCAAACAACACAACCAACTGTAGCTACTGGCCTAAATATTTAAACTCTAGACACAACATGCCACACCGAACATTGTCAACGTGGGAACAGCTATACATATTTTGCTGTGACACTCACCACCCTGAGGAGTCACAATGCCGTGCGCAGTGCGGTGTGCCACCACTTCCTAACTGCCAATTCCACCCTCTCTCTGTGACTGTTTATTCGTATAAAGGATTCACCCCACTTTTTTTGGTTGAAAACAGCTTCAGATAGCCTATTTGCTCCTTGTACTTTTAAAATAAATATGATGTTATATTCTATATTAGGCATTCCTGGAATGAAGATTTAAAAACGTATTGCTAGTAACCAGTCCCAGTCGTAGAAATTTCAGTGGAAGCAATTTCGGTGCCCGCCACAGCTTGGCACCAGGGAAATATGCCCCGTTTGCCCCCCCCCCTCCTCCTCAGTTGCAGCTCTGTGCATAACCCCCTTAGTAACGAGGAACGTTATGGCCAGTTCGGGGTAAGATAGTTTGCCATTTCCAAGGATATTACAAGATGCTAAAGGCCTGTGTGTGTTCTGGATGAAATGTAAGGGTCCACGCACAGTCTTCCTCTATTGGTAATGAGTGGTTTATCAGCACCTGCAATATTAAGCAGAAATTGGCTGGCAGTGTAGTGGCCAGGTTGGCAGGATCACATGCTGCCTAAATATTGTGTATTGTATGTGTAGTTAGTAGGCATTGGTCCCAGCTGTGAAACAAACATAGCTGAAGTGGTAACTGCGCTAAAAACAAGCAAGTTTACAAGAGCACTTATTCAGGTATACTTATAACTAGAAGTGGAAGAGTTTAGTAGAGAATTTGACTGTCAATATTATAAATGGGCTTTGTTGACAATTTTTTGGCTAGGCATGCATCCTTGTCCTTTTTCAAAATGTCATTGAGGCTATCTTGTATTAAATAATATAGCAGCATAGTTGGATGCTGTTTTGATTAGGGTTACGATAAGCAGAAGTATGCAAATAATTTGATGGTAGTCCTAGTTATATTGGGAAAACATAATATTAAGGTTAATAGAGATAAATAAAAGTTTTTGGTTAGCTAATTTGCATTATGAGGATTTCAGTTCCCTGTACTGAGTAAATCATTTATAAAAGTCACAACCTGGAAAAAGATCTTGTCAATTCCTGCTAGGTAAATTTCCATAATTACAAGGTCATGACCAAATGATTACCAGGACCGGTATACAATGGCGGGGAAATGTTTTTGTTATAAAGCTGGATGAAGGTATGTTCTGTACAGTGCAGCTTCCAGTTGAGAGAAAATATGTCTGTGTGGGAGCAGATATTGTTGTTTGTTTTGCCATGCCATAACACCTCAGGCTACCAAGCCAAAATGGACCAGAATTCCCAGATCGGGTAAATGGACAGAACTCTTGTGAAAAGAAGGGGTTTTGTGGTTTCCCAAATTCCAAAGATATAAAATCTAGTATTTCCAGGTATGGGCACCCCTGGTTGATTTTCAGCCTCTTAATCTCAGTAAGGAAGCTATCCAGATGTAGCTTGTGTTAGAGGGCTGGGTAGTCTTGTATGAGAATTGAGAGTTATTCTGTATGTCAAAATGTTATTGGCAGTGTACAGTTAAGTACATACTGTAATTGCGTTATCATTGTGTGTGAATTTTAATTGTTCTGTTAGAGTAACATGTTTTTAATTGCATTTGTTGTAAGTAATGTTACTCAAAGTCTGTATTGTTTATGTAAAACAGTGTAGAGTTGTTTTGTATGACAGAAAGGATGTTGGTAAATGTACAGAGTTCAGTAATTGACTTGTAATTGCATCTTAAATTATTGTGTTTTTACAGAGGATGTTAACCTGTTTTTCATTGTGTTAAAGAGAGAAGGGAAGATAGCATTGTGTTTCCACCCTTTCTCAGAAGTTGGTAAGGTATGTTAAAGGGTCTGTGGCCATTTGAGGAGCAGCATTTGTAAGCATGGCTAAACGGACTGTTTGCCTGAACGGCAGAATAGTTACACACTATGGTCTGTGTACATTTAATTTACATTCTAACACACAGTACAATTAGAGGGAGGTGATCATTTTTGTGCTTTCTTGGAAATGTCATAGATAGTGATAATCCTTTCTTTAAAAAAATGAAAGCAACAACACAATGGAAGACCGTTTCCAAATGCAGTTCTCATCCACCTTTCCTTGCTTGAAGGAATGCTACACATATTACCACCTGAACTGTATCGCTCAAGTGGTGCAATGGTAACACATTGGACTCACATTGTGGAGGATCTGGGTGCAATTCTCGGCTTCGGCCATCCTAATTTTGTTTACCCATGATTTTCTGAAATCGCTCCAGGCAAATGCTAGAATGGTTCTTTAACAAAGGCCATAGCAGATTCCTCTCCAATTTGTTATTGTGTTGAGTTGTGAGTGACAATCCGTAATAACTTTGCCTTCTTAAGAGATGTATAGCGCCCTTGTTATGTCTGTACATCTCAAAATAATGAGAACTCTTTAGAAACAGCGGAAGTATACATTTACCATGTATCTCCCTCTCATGCTCAGTGCTTGGAAGGAACAAGTTTTTTAGGAATAAGTTTTTTCTTGGAATGTGAACTAAGTTCAGGACTTTGTTCTTTTATTTTAGGAATAATTTTGGTGTTTCTATATTCATTCACTATGAAATTTAAACAAAATATTTTTAAGATAAGCTTATTTGCTGTGTCTGTATTCAAACAATTAAATTATGATTTCCTATAAGTAATGGAAAAAAAGTGAATATTTAGCTATTAGGTTGGCAACAATTCCTTCGTGTTGTTGGCTTAGTCTTTGGTGTACAGTGTGCATTGTTACTCTGCATCTTCTTGTCCATGAATTCAGCAGCACAAGGATTGTTTCGTTTATGCTGGCTGGGGTTTGAAAAATATTTTACATACGTTAAACCTTTTAAGTGCTGCCAGGAATTTTTAGTCTAATTTGAGGCGCAATGTACATGTTATTACCTTGAGTATTCCTTTTCGTGGACTGCGCCACAACTTTTCCAATATGTATTTCACAGTTTTGGTGGCCTTCAAAAATTAGAGGACTAGATTAGGGCATGGAAATAATTAAATGCCAAACATGACTTAATTGATTTTTTGTCCTAGTTTAGAATATTGAGAGAGTTATGAAGATACGGTTGTTGACAGGTGAGTTACATAATAAAAAGGTAGTAGCCAGAATTTTCTTTCTTGAGGGAATTACTTAGAAACATTTTATGTTTGGGAAATAAATGTCAACAGATGTCCTCAGATGGTGGAATCACGTAGGTGCAATAGAGCGACACAACAAAAATGTTGTTACACTAAATATTTTCGTAATTGTGAACACTAGAATGACTCACACATGTAAAATATGAAAAAAATTAAATATGAAGGCACAATTTCTTGTTTGCTTAAAATATGTAAAGGCGGGAAAAGACCGCTAGACTACTAATTACTACTCTGACAGTGCCCTACCATGAAGGCCTCAACAATCTCAAGACCATCCTCAACTGTGGCCACAAAATCCTCGCCTCCTCACCCTTGACTCATAACCTGTTCTCCAAACCCCCAAGACTGGCCTAAACATCAGATAATCTACTTTTCACTTTCAAACTTCCCGCCACTCTAGTTCGCCCTCTGGCTGCTAGGTGTACTGGTTACAACCTTCATCAAGTCAGCCATTACTGCAGTGTACTATCGCTCACCGCCCGATGAAGCTGGCTTAGCCAGCGAAACGTCGCGACCGCGCACCTGCGCAAAATGTGTGTTGTCCTTAAGTGTGTTATATGCTCCTCTACATGCAGTACAGCTCTGTAAGTACTTGTACACTCCTATCTACATTTTATAGTTTGTTTGCTTAAAAAGTTATGATTTGTTTATATTAACCAACGAAAATCTGTCTTAAAATAAATCAACATAATTTACCACCAACTCCGATTTCACCAACATATGGGTAGCAAAATTAAACTCTGACTAGAATAAAATTGGTATAATTTATATTTGGAATCCACATTGCGTCCACCATTTCTGTTGTGCTGACGTCATAGCAACCTTGGTACTGATAGGCGGACATATTTGGTTTTTCATGTCGCGGCGGTCGTGTCACTTCTGTCGAACCTATGTGATTCCACCATAATGCAACAAAGAGCATTAGGTTGACACTGAACTTATTAAGAGTATCTTCCATTTCATTGTCACTAGTGTTTCCTTAGGAACTAGTTTCAGTTGATCTGAATGTACATTTTGATATCTCCAATATTGGTGTAGTGATTTTAGTGTGAATTGCTAAAGAATTCAATAAATTATTTAAAATTGTTTTGTTATATTGGCAAAAAGAAGCTGTATTTTACAATTTATGTTAAAGTGAAGGTCTGTATAGTGTTTGTGCAGGTAAACAAATACAATACAGTAGACTCCTGATTATCCGCGATAATGGAGGTGGCCAACGCCGCGGAAAATGGAAAACGCCGGATAATATACTTTACCCTTTTTTTGTTCTCCCAGTATCAGCAAAAAATACCACCCCCGCCACCCTTACGTGGTAAAACATCGTGGCCTTGACTGAATGGCGTGTGAAATACATACATTGATGTTTTAAAGCGAGTAATGTTATTGATATACTGGTACTATATTTTTATCAACTACTGTACAAAATTGTATAGGTTTATAATTATATATATCAATTTATATGAGTGTTTAATATTGTATATCTTTGTACGATTATGTATGTAAAAATATAGCAGATGCAATTAAATAAACTGTGTGGGGTAAGTACATACAGTAAAGCCTAGTAAAATATCACTGTAAAAATATATGAACATTACACACTCATTTTACTTATATTTGGTGCTTACCCTGCCTTTTTCTGTTGACTTTTACGCTGACTGGAATGAGAACTAGTGTCGGGTGCATAAATGCTTCAGCAAGTGAACCAATCTCAGCCCATTATCCCACATGTGTTTCTTAAGTATATTTACACAAATATACGTACGTGCTTATAATATTTCTGATATAAATAAACAAGATTTGAGGAATGAGTGAAAGTTTATTTATAAACATTTTAATGCAAAATAAAACATGCGAAAGTAACACCTTTTTTAAACAAGCAGAAATATTTACGCATCAAACACATGCAACTATACTGGCACATTTTAAACACACAAAAATATTTACATATCTTAAGTGCACGCAAATAGTTTCGGCCTACACAAAAATTTTTAGGAAACTGAAACACGTAAAAATCTTAGGCCTACACACATACACTTGATAAACTTTCATGTACTGTGTGCACAATTATGTACGCTAAACATGACAAGGCTATTTTGGCTAAAAAAATTTGTAATAGATTTTTTTTTCGTGATGTGCTTAGTTTTCTTCTAATTGTGCTACAAATTTTTCTTAAGCTAAGTTTCTCCGACAGTAGTGTGTCATCTTGCTGCTCTAAATACTAGTCGTCTGTCTCTCCCTTGTGATCTTGGACACGTCGCACTATCTCAATAGCCAGGCAGGGTACAGTCCTCTTCAAACCATTTGGTGATGCAATCACTGTCAACATTCTCGCACTCTTCCGTGTGACGTAAAGAAGCTGATAACTTCTCTGCCGAATATTCGTCATGCTCAAACCCTGTCAAATCTACAATTTCAATGTCAGGGAAAAATTTTCTTCCATAATTTAGCGATGGTTATAGGCTTAAATAAATTCCATGCTTTTGAAATTTCATAAATAGCATCCAGTACAGTTAATTTCTTCCAGAATGTCTTGAGATCAGCACCCTAATCAATGTGTCGCCTAAGAAGACTGCCCCTGTACAGCTTCTTCATTGTCGCTATAACCTCTTGATTCATAGGTTAAATGAGGGACGTCACATTTGGTGGCAAATATTTAACAAATATTTGTCTGTCGTTTAATTTCAAAATATTGGCACTGGGATGTGACGGCGCATTGTCTAGTAGCAACACAGCTTTTTGTGGTAGACCTTTTGATTCTAAGTGCTCTCGCACTTGTGGCACGAAATTGTGTTCAAACCAAGTTTGAAAAATTTGTCGATCCATCCGTGCTCCCGTTTGATTGAAATATGAAACAGGCAAATTTGTTTTTTCAGTTCTTTTGAAAGAGCGTGGTTTTTTTGCCTTGCCTATTACACAAAGTTTAAATTTGTGCATGCGTGTAGCATTATCGCAACACATGGCTGTCAATCGCTCTTTGCTGGACTTGTGGCCCAGTGCAGTACGCTCTTCTTCGAAAGCTAGTGTCCTGGAAGGAAGGTATTTCCAATACAAACCCGTCTCGTCTGCATTGTAGATTTGCTCTGGCTGTAAATTTTCTGTTTCAATGAATTCTTGAAACTCTTTACAAAAATAACTAGCCGCCGATGTATCAGCACTTAACTTCTCACCATTAATTGCTATTTCTCGAATGCCATGACAGTGTTTAAACCTGTTTAACCAGACCAAGGGAGCACTGAATACTCCCTCCATCCCAAGGTCTTGAAGCAACTTCTTGGCTTGTTCCGCACAAATTACACCGGACACTTGAGTACCTTCTGCCCCTTTCTGACTAAACCATTCAAACATAGCTTTATCGAGTTCTTCGTACGTTGCTGATTTCATTGTTTTCCACTTCTTCATTCCGCTAGTAGAATCTGAAGCACTTGCAAAGGCACTGATGTTAGCTTTGTTACTTCGCAGATCTCGGATTCTAGACTCTCCAATACCGTACATCTTTGAAAGCTGACTTACAGAATCACCACCATCCAGTTTATTTATAATCTGCAGTTTCTGTTTGATAGTTAAAACAACCCGTTTTCGTTTGGTAGACGTGTTGGCGTGTGCGACTAATGCAACTCAAAACAGACTGCAACTGTATAGCAGACAGGATGGCGCCGTCGGGATGTCTCAGGGGGAGGATGAAAGTAAATAAAAGAAAAACAGGTGCCGTTGTATTGCTATCTCTGCTATCCAACAGTGTTACCGCAACACCCGCCTGAAACAGGCAGAGTGCTACAACAGTGTTTGCAACATTGCCACGCCACGTGCCGCAACAGCCCCGTGCGGTGTTGCCCACTTGCTAAAAGGTTAAGTTGTAAGTTTTTTCTTTCTTTTCTTAAAAACCCGCCGGTTAATCTGCAAATCAGATAATCTGCCGCCGAATAATCTGGAGTTGACTGAACTTGTATTATTGTAGAGAACTAGCCTCACAATGATCCTAAATTATATGCCATATTTTGTGTGACAAAGTAAAGCAATTGCAAAATATGAAAGGAACTTCTTAGGAACTAGCAAGTTCCTTTTAATGAACTTGAATAAAAACTAGTCCTTTTTTTTTTTTTTTTTTTTTTTTTTTTTTTTTTTTTTTTTTTTTTTTTTTTTTTTTTTT
>PNEQ01062806.1:0-17823 GCA_003012365.1 Medauroidea extradentata | reverse complement strand
CATACTTTAGTAAGTATATACGCTCACACCCTAAAAAAAAAAAAAAAAAACGTTCGGGGATTCTCCTCCGAAAGTGTTTGGATTTTAATGTGCAAACACTGGGGCTATTTAATTTAATACACAATTATAAGAAATAGTAATAGTTTAAGAATAAACTATGCTTTAAAATATTTGTTTTTGGCGGTGAGCATCCCCCCCCCACCCGTTTTTTTTCTGGATCCGCCACTGAGTTAGAGTTGGAGCTTAAATATTACTTAAGCGGTTTGTTGGCAAGATTCGACTGCAAACCCACGTCATTCTCATTAGCAGTAACTTCGTGAACTCCTGATTTTGAATCACACGAGGGGTTTTAATGCAAGCTGCCCTTCTTTTATGGCGTGATTTTAGTTTGCTTACGTATTAATACTTGGTCAGCTGAGTCTCAGGACGTGCTCGAGTATTCTTTAAACGTAAAATACTTAGTCGCAGAAAAAAAACTGATAAAAATATTAGGTCAGTAGATTTTATTTTTGTAACAGCACCACGAATTTTAGTTGTAATCAAGGCTGTTTAACCAAAACATTTGTAGTTTTAAATGCGTCAACTTCAAATGCATCATGCAAAAATAGTCATAATGCCAGTTGAGAGTATTTTCGTATCCTCTCCGCAAAGTTTGTTCGCGTAGACAGTAAGTTCTATCAGCAAATCTGAACGTATCGGCGTTTAAATTTGACTTTATAATAATAGACGTGTCTTTCCTAGCGAGACAGCTGGAGAACTCATCCCTACATGGCTTACAATGCTACTATTTACATTTAACAAAACTTAACGTGATCAGATTTTATATATGTACTGAAAATATTCGTCCTATAATAATTTCAATGCCGTATAATTTTTGCATTATTACACGCCAAAGTCAACCCTTACATCCACCTCAGTTTTCCCTCATCCATGTAAACGTCTAAGAGGAAAGCGCCGTATGGATTATTATTTAGAAGAAATTTTTCTTCTTTCGTATTTAAACATAGCAATGCATATTGTTACTTTCCAGTTTTGGACTGATACCGAAGTTTACTTCACTCAAAATACAGTCCTTAAATTCCACAGTGCACGTAGTCGACGGTTGGCGCAGTGGTTAGAACAGTCGTCCCCCACGAAGGCGATTCGGGTTCGATTCCCGATTGAGTAGGTCCGCAGATTTTAGCACGTGAGAACGTACCGGACGATGTCGTTGGTCAGCAGGTTTTCTCGAGATCTCCCGTTTCCCCCGCCTTTTCATTCCGGTGCAGCTCCATATGTACTCACCTCATTTCACCCCTCACCTATATGTGAAGTGCTGACCAAAATCTCTTCACTCACCATAGTACACCAATTTGTGACAAATTCGTAGTACTTACGCGGTATTTTTTATTACTTAAAGTTCAGACGCGCTTTGCGATTGTAAACATTGAGACATAGCTTATGAAATTAGTGTTGGAGTTTGTGAACTAAGGGGAATATTGAAATTCTGGTTTACATTTTTATATAGGTGTAGGTCTACATGGCAAAATACGTCTTTGCCATTATTTTTTACAAATATAATAATAGCAAGGTTTAATGTTAAAATGTTAAAATCTCGAAGGAAACGGGTGTATTTTGTTACGTAAATCTACAGTATTCATTCATTGCAAACACAGTTCACAGTTACAAGAATAACTTCGCAGAAATACTCGTAGTTTATAAAAACATTGCAAGTTCACGGAATTGTACATCGTGTTTATTATTAATCAACAAAATTAGTGTTTTACTCAAAAGTTCTTTTCTTCATGTGCAGAAGCTGAAAGTCACTCAACCCTGATATTTACTTTATGAGTGTAATTCTTTACAACAAAGTTTAATTCATAAACTCGTCAATCTTTTAAAAACTACGTGGAACTATTTTTGCATACGCACTTTCATCTTTACTACATATATGGTATAGTCAGGAACACTGTTAGCAAGTTTCTTTGATTTATTTTTTCCAGTTAGTACTACAAAAGTACTGCATCAATTGCAAACGAGCTATAGACCTGTTAAGGGTGCCATTAGGTAGAGTTGTTATAATTACTTAAGTAAGGAAACAATAAAGGGCAAGCCCCTGAAATAGCCTACGACTTTTTCCGTCATGCGTCGTCGGTATTGATGTACACTTAAAAATAATATTACGATCCCGTCAGAACTTCTAAAATAACGTTAATCCTTGATATAGATCAAATGTGGTTTTTGTCGCTCGTTTTTTTCGACTTACTGAAATGTGTTCATAACATAACTTTCATATTGATTATTTAGAAACATGGTCAAAGTGAGGCGTATAGAAGGTCTCAACAGGTATTAAATGTCAAAATTTTTGTATTTATCAGTACTGTTGTGATCTGGGAGGTCGTAATGAGGGATTAACTAATCAGTTAGGGATTTCAGTTCCACATCGTTATGGGTGACATAAATAATACATACACTAACAACAATCTATTAAGTACTGATGCACGTCATGACTGATTCTGAATGTCAACATTTAATCATAAATACTAGTTACAAGGAGACAAGCATAAAATCATTATATCTATGGAAACTACCTCTGTGGTTGTAGGATCTATTCTTGATCGACACACATTATTTCTACGAACGAGGGGCAAGGGTTTATTATTTTTACTAGCTCTACCAAATGTTTTCATTTGTGCTCTTTATTGTACGTATCGTGTTATACTTCTTATTATACGTTTAATTATATTATACGTTGTATTGTTTGTTACTGTAGGTATTATAACGCCTCACTGTCTTACAGATGTTGTATAATGCGTTTTACTGTAGAACACGTATTACTGTATGGTACGTATTAAGCGTGTCAGTGTATTATACGTAAAAGTGTACAATACGTTTTATATTATACGTTGTATTGTTTGTTACTGTAGGTATTATAACGCCTCACTGTCTTACAGATGTTGTATAATGCGTTTTATTGTAGAACACGTATTACTGTATGGTACGTATTAAGCGTGTCAGTGTATTATACGTAAAAGTGTACAATACGTGTAATAGTAGCATAGGTTTCCGTGTTGCTTCATTGTGTTATTGCATTACAGTATATGTTATTTTTTAAACGTTGTCATTAAGTTTACCTAAAAACATGTGCATTAGGCGTACACAAAATAAACTGTACATGGAAATAACATTTTTATAATTTAAAAAATAACTGATGTAAAATTTTTCTTCGATGCAAGAGACCTGCAAATTGGAACCAATAATGAAGGTCTGTACGTGTCTTATGCAGACCGAGCCTGTCGAGGGACATGTGCTGTTTTTGCCCCCAGGCAACTGACATTTAATTTATAGACCAGAAATTACTGCTTTCAGCACGTGGGAGTGATTTATGTTCACCGCGCACTACTCAGCTTTTATAAACGACTGGCGACCGTTCAGGATAAACTTATTTTAAGCTGACTGCAATTCTTTAACTCCGCGGAACAAATGTGACTGGTTTGGTGTGTCACAGGAACTTTCTCTTCTAAGGGATTTATTTGTTATTTATTAGTAAGTATTCTTTACGTGACCTGAAAACAAGTGTCGGTAACGAAGTTCGTAAAATGGGAGTGGCCCAGTAATTTATTTCAGATTCTAAGCGACACAACGGGTTTTTGTAAACCAAGATATGTTTTGCCCATTTCGGAGTAACTTTGAACCAGTCAAAATATAATTTAGGGTCATTCGGTGAATAACTGGAGACGAGTACTTAAAAATACATTTGGTTCATTCACATAAAATTTTAAGTGTTTTTCAGCTAACGACTTAAAAACCAGAATTTTTAATGGGACAAAGTTTATTCCTCCATTCACCAGAACCAAAGTTGCCACGGTTAACGTTAGATGTTTCGGAATTAGTACACATAGCAACTCAGAAATGGAATATTTTAATCATATTTCAGGTTACCGTATGCCTCTTTACTGCTGAACATCTCAATGTCGTTATTGCCATATGACGCCAAACATAGTCCAATTTGTGAATTAGATATGAAAAAAAAAAAAAAAATGTCATGTCCAGAAAAGAAAATTTAACAAAACTTTCTTATCTTTGAGGCTGATTAAATTTTCTATGCCGTGAAAAAGGCAAATTTTTTTCAACTAGCTTTACCATAAACATAACTACCTAATTATTATTTTAATAGCACGATGTGTGTTGCTGCTGTCACTGTAAAATTAAAATAATTTTTTTTTTTTTTTTTTTTTAGTGCATCATATTTGTAAAAGTGTATTTGTGTAGTAACTTGTCGTTTTGTTTGACAACTTCGAGAGCTTAATGGGTTTTAAGTATGTAGGTAACATATGTTTTGGTCTGCCGCGTGAGTTTTTTCTTGGTACATGTGCTTCGATCTGCCACGCGAGTTTTTTCTTGTAACTCTCCCCCAACACTGGTCCGAAGATAACAGGATATTGTTAGTGGTTACTTCCGGCTGCTGGTGTATCTCACAGCTGCGGCCTCCCAGTGATGGGAAGTTAACAGCGAACGAGGCGACGAGATGTGCCATTTCCGCGTTGTGATTTGTGCGGCAAGCGACGGTGTCCGGTCGTGGTGTGTGCGTCCCGGCTTGTGTCGGTTACGTCCGGTCGAAACGCCGTCCTCTCTCTTCTGTTATAGTTGCAGTTTCACCCAGTCCGGGCTGATTTCGGCGCCCCACGCAAATTCGCTGCCACAATACGTGACTGATTATGTGGTTGGCGTGGTTGCCTTGTGTTCGGTCAGGAGTCTAAACTGCTGCTATGGCGAGTACATTTGAAGTACATATTGTCCAGAACAGTATTTTAAAAATATTAACTTTTAGTATGATATAACCTACACAATTAAATAGCTAGTTTGGTAACTTTTTTGTAGTAAAAGAGTGACGTGAAACTATAAATAATTTCGAAAGAAAAAAGTAACTAGGGTTTAAAAAAAAATCTCTTTATCCCGAACCACTGATATAGGTCATTCGGGATAAAGTGAGCGATAATAATTGTAAACTTTGAAAAATATCACTAGACGTTACTGCTTGTAATTCTACATTACCGATAGTTATCTTACTGCTTGTATGGTTGATAGCGAAATTATGCAATATAGTTCCGTACCTTTTCCTTTTTAAATTCAACAGTACTGAAACAAAATCATCCTAAATCGACATAATGGTATATTACATAATCAATAAACTCTTTTTTATCAAACCATATAGGTACATACCAACTGCACAATTTATATTACATGCGCAAACATCAAGGGACGTGTCGAGAGAGGTTTGACATCTCCCGTCGTTACTAGCCGTTACACGCGGTAAGATACGAACGGGCTGAAAATAGCACTTCAGTTGTACTATTTTTAATGCTCACTTTATCCTGAACCACCTACAGTATGTCCCCTTCACGTGCAAATATACATCTGTACTGTATTTTCAGTAAACAAAATGTGATTGCTAACTTCGTAACAAGCTGTTCAAAGTACATGAATTTTTCTACTGAAAATGTCATGAATTTGAGATGTTAATACTTTATCCGTATTCATACACTTACGGGCGCTGCCTACCTCAGAGCTCTGGCGGCAGAGAGGATAGGGTTTTACATGTTAAATTAGATTCCGTGGGGCTCAGTCACTTTTGTGATATCGCTTCCGGACAAAAACCGTTTTCTACATCGAGTAAAGGAAAATATTGCTAAATGAATAAAGTTGCCGGGAAAATTTGTGAATAGCCGTTTTCGAGAGAATTTTTAGCGCGTAAAAATGTTTTCGATCTTACAGTTTTCAGGTCTTTCAGGGTATTAAGAAAACTGATTAACAGATCTGAGGCAAGATAATTAGAGACGTAACCAACGCCTCGAAGAATATTACGTACAGAGAAGGAAGTGGACATTGCCTGCTTACCTTCAAAACTCTCACCTTGCGAAAGTTCAGAAAATCATCGAAAATCGAATCAGGACGGCTGGACCGGGAATCGTAATCGGGTCCTTCCGGGTACGAGCTGATTGTTATTCACTGTGCCATATTTTTTTTGTAATGTATAAAGAAAAAAAATATGAGCGCCGCGCCGTCTACCTTGAGCGGTTTCGCGCGTTAGATGCTCAGAAGCGACGGAGCTATAACGACGACCTTGAAGCGAGCGTTAAATGTCGCATCGCCACAACGAACCAAGCGCTGAACTACTGTGCGAGGTTCCCGCCGATTACATATTTACTGCGTGACTGCAAACGCCGATCGTACTATTTTATTGGTGGAAAGTATGTAGCAAAGTTCAGTGCATGCTTATGTCCGAGTTTCTCATACATCTGGTTAGTACATTTTCACGTACGGCAGTTTGAAAAGGACGTTTTTTATCTATGTTGGAGGGCTCATAAATAGTAATTGTAATGAGGATGGTTTCTTAACATTGGCATTCCGTACTTGTCCGAAGAGTACTTTCTTTTCGTACATTGGTTCAATGTGCGCATGTGGAATAGTTTCGTGATAAAAAAAGGTTTTCGTATACATTACAACACATTAAAGCGTGTGGTAGACGACGCCGTCAAAAAATAGACATTTGTAGGCTTGTGAGATTATGTTGATTTTTGAGCCATTGCGTAGCCGCAACAAATATTAGTTGTGAATTGACAGCAAGAGTGTATTCTCCGACTTACCCGCGCGCTATCTTACGATTGCAGGGCCTACGTTCGTGGTAAAGAAAGGGGAGGGGGGAATGGCCTCGCAAGGTAATTATAGCCCGAGATAGTCCTGGCGTGACTTCGCAGACCGACATCTCACCTTCAGCGTCGCAGCCCGGATACTGTGTCGACATGTTCGCGTCTCCGGCTTAGGCGTCTCAACTCCTTTGCTTGCGAAGTAACGTCTGAATGAATGAATGAATGAATGTTTGCAAGGATACGGGGGCATTCATGGAATGGCAGAGCACGAAAAAAATTATAGAAAATAGAGATTTATGTAATACAGAGAGACAAGTAAATCCAAGATGGATGACGGAACCACCATCATCCTCTCGAACCAGATACACACTACGTAGCCTTTGTATCCAAGTTGCCACCAATTAATTCAGAAAGTACCTATCCTGTTTATACTGTATGATGTTCGTAAATTCAGACTTCAGACTAGTCACAGTTTTTTTGGACCAATTGTAATACGAAATCCCGATACATTTACACCCGTTAAATAATTTTATATATTACGTTCTAAAATTCGCGAGAACAACACGGTGCAACGATACATGTATGTCAGATTAAATAGAATTTAGTGCCGTTGTTGGCGCAGTGGATAGTGCACCGGGATTTCCCCATGGAGGAATCGTGCCGGACGATGTCACTGGATGACGGGTTTACTCGGGATTCTCCCGTTTCCCCGACCCTTCATTCCGGCGCTGCTCCACGCTCACTTCACGTCACCCCTCACCTATGCTAAAGACGTGGATGCTTAGTGCTGACCCAAGTCTCTTCACTTGAATATGATTTATGCGCACGACACTAACAGTAGGCTACGTCGTGCGTTTAGGTCTATGCAGACTGTTGTACATGCATTGTCACACAACATTACTCTTAAGTCGTTGCAAGTTACAAATTCGAACACTTTTTTAAAATAGTTTTGAAGTCATTTTGCGGTATGCAACTATTCAAAAGGAACTGTAGTTGGAATTTGAGCAACAAATTTTGGTACAACTTCACAGTATAATAAATATATGTGTAGAAATGCGTCTTTGCAATTTAAACTATTTATTAAATAATCGTGGTGTATTTTAAATAGAGCCAACTTGGTTAAGTTATATTTTTGCTGTAAATTCTGTTTCAGTGAGACTTTTATTGCACGCAAGTCTACGATATTTCGCAGGATATAACTTTTGCACTTGAAAATATATCATCAATAAAATTCTGTCGTTAATGTTATTTTTTAATTGTTAGCAAAAAAAAAAAAAAAACTAACACTATCACAGCCTAATGTACACATATCGAAAACTAAAGTTACAGCAAATATTCAATTTAACCAATATGGCGACGAATGTTTCACCTTGGTCACATGCGCAGGCAGATTTGCGCGGTAGATATTTTGCGACTGTTAAATAGTGCACATTAAAATTTTCATAACAAATATAAATCAGGTAGCTAAACAATCCATTGTAGCTTATAACATACGAAAGCACTCAACTGTATCAAATACAAACACGTAATTTATATTATACCGCAATAAAAATGTATGGTGGTGTTTCTTAGTCTGTATATGCACCTGAAGTTAGGTTAATTCTACTGCAGGATAGAAATATATATGTTAAAAGTACGGCAAGGGAGAATTTCTGCCGCTTGCTGCGCTGGTATTGGTAAGCGGTACAAACTGACCAATCACAGAACTTTCGTGAATTTAAAATTATATGAAATTAATAATTTAGGAGCCAAATTTGGTTCATCTTTCTCCACAAAATTAAATTTAATAACTTCTATCTTTGCCAAGCCTAGCTAAGGTCATGATCTATCAATTCGTCTCCTTTACAATACTTGTTTTTTAAATTCTAAACGAGAGTAGGTTTTAGAAAACTACGTAAACAAATTTTTTCAAGGCAAAATACACAATGGTTTCAACTAATTATGCATTTAAGTAAATGCCTTGCCCTTAAATGAACTAATTAGCCAAACGTATAGTATTTTTTGTCTAGAAAATTTTACACCGCATAGTAAAGACAATCGGCAACAGATGTTCCATATCTGCTCTCGTTTTAGAATATAAATATAACTATCGTGAAAGCTGTAGAAATAATGGATCACGAAATTAAATATAATTTTACTACTGACTTTGTACGTAATTAGAACCGTTAGTGATAGCAGGGCAAGTAGCGGCAGAATTTTTCTCTGTGCCAAACTCTCCCTTAAGAAAACACGTTTTCTTTCCAACCTGTAGTAAATTAACCTTGCCTGAAGATAGGACCTAATTTCAGTCCTCCAAACGTCGCCCCATTGGTCGATGGAAGATTTTTGCTTACGCCTATGTTGCCTTCGTTGAGTCGTCTGTATGCAGAACGTCCCAAAACAATACACAATAACAGGAAACGCCAACAAATGTATTTTTGCGCTGCAAGCAACACTTGTGGCGAAATTTCATTCTTCAAATCGTATAACCTTTCTTTTTTCTTACAATTTGAGTTTATAAAAGAAGCAAAACACTGCGAGTTCCGAGCTTTCACTGTGTGAGTAAAACTTATATTATTTTGTTACACATTCTATATGTCTGCTCTAGCCATTGGATTATGTGCTAGTTTTGGTGTTTTGTCTAATTTTTCACCATTTTATACACACATCTTCCTCGTCTGTCGTATGTTGTCTATCTAGATAGATTTTTCGGATTATATGTTTGCTGCAATTTCGTTGTAGATAGCACAAGTTTTTTTATTATTATTTATTTTGCACAAATATTTATGTACTGAAATTAGGGCCTACTATAGTTTAAGTTTTAAAATTTAAACAAAAAAAAATTGGGAAAACGAAATTTTTGTCACAATTCTTGAACCTTTCTAAGGCAACATAAAAATACCTTGATAGTCACTAACTCAATTAGCAGTATTAATGAAAGTAAGTAAATGCATAAAAGATGAAGGTAGCAAGGAAAAGGTAGAAGCAAAAGCAAACCCTTCAATCTGTATTGATAATAGACGATGCAATTGGATGAAAGTATTATGATACAAAAAACAAAGTTCTGAGTAAAGTTAGGTTAAAGTTTGTTCCAGCTATGCCCAATCATGTTAACATAATCCCTTCATCCACTGCTGTATTTAGAAACATGTGTCTTTTATGTGAATTATGAGAGTGCTATGCGAAGAATAGGTACGTAACACCTTCATTTATGAAAAAACAACTGGATTTTTTTATTGTAACACAACACCCTCATCATCACTTGCAAGGAAATGTTTCTCCCAAAGAGTAAATGATCTACACTCATGAACGTGTCACAGCGTGACTCTGCAGTTTGTTGTTCATGGATATATGTGCCTTGTTTTAGTCGCTAGCCTGGACTGGTTGATAACAGTTTTCAGTTGCTTCATAGACGGTTTACTTACGTCATAAATACTATTGCGTAGTCAACTTACTAAAGCTAACAGATTGTTCACTTAAGTCATTATATAAGAAGTACAATTGCATACCGCAGGTTTTGTTCCTATAGAAATTTTTAATTTGTGTCATCATAAAATAATAAATGTTATTCCATAGTTAACTTACTGAAACTGTGCAACTATTTGAACCAAGTTTTATCTCACTAGTTAGCCTTGACATCGTAGAGCAAGTCTAAAAGGGCGGAGAGTCGCGACATTGTTCAAGTAATATTTTATTGTAGAAAGTAATGCCTTTGTTAAAAGTGCTATATGTGTGCGATAGTAACGACTGATGTTCGTCTACTCGCATCAAAGAAACGACATTCCTCTATTATATCTTAACTTTTAGT
This sequence comes from Medauroidea extradentata, assembly GCA_003012365.1. Classification (NCBI taxonomy): domain Eukaryota; kingdom Metazoa; phylum Arthropoda; class Insecta; order Phasmatodea; family Phasmatidae; genus Medauroidea; species Medauroidea extradentata. Next base: position 7,407 of record PNEQ01062806.1, on the reverse strand, counting down.
TAAGTTTACTCAGGGTCGCGGTCAAACGGGGTGCAGAGTATCATTCGCGTATCTGCAATTCATTCCACTGCAACGCAACCAGATGCAACGCAGGGACAAAGTTGGCGTTGCACTCATAAAAAGTTATATTTAACCGCCCCCGGGTCGTATCTATCACGCTATAGAAACTTAAGGATCTAAATATATTTATAATAGACATTAATTAAATTTCTTTTGAATTCTTAAAACAATTTTCCAGTAATAATTAAAGTATTAACAATAATCATCTACCTTTGCAATTGTCAAATCTTGTGAACTGTTTCGATTTCATCGGTGTACCACTGGCTGCTGAAATACGGTCGTGAGTTTTAAAATAGCCGCGTGAATCTACAGCGATAAGCGGCCAGGTTTGTGGATATGTGATATTTGTCTGTGATCGTCAGTCTAGTTTTATAGTTCAGTTGGAGAACGATAAGTACGCTGACTTACGGCGAGCCGTAAAACCTCGGCGTAGTACGAACGGGTATATTTCCCGTTTGTAGCATTATCTCCGGAGTGCGAAATTTACGAGCTCGTGCACGTTTGCGTTGCCTCGTACCGAGCAATACGCTCGTCGCGTGGAAACAAGGAAGGCAAGGCATGGAGTCGCTCGTAAGGTGGAGATTGCTTTGTTTATGACGGGACGATGCCCTGGTTTGTTCGACGGATAGTCTGTCAGGTTGAAGGACCTCCAGTGACACGTAGTTTCGCCGTTAATCTCCCAGCACGACAAACAAACGGTGTACTTGAGTAGTAACCCCACTCCAGGGACGAGTGCGTCGGCGGGTTTATGGCGTCACAAGTTTACTCCCCCTTGCCGTAAAAGTGTCAGGAAGTGCTGGGTTGTCGCATCTACCTACGTGTGAAGCTTGCGTAGGACGTCATATGGTGCACGCAATGTGCATAACCCACAAGAACAGACCCTTGCAACAAGGATTATCAGACATCTGGGGAAGGGGAGGAATATATTCACTTCTCAGAAGGTAATGCCATTAAAAAAAGGACATTTTAATATCTCGCGTGTAAATTAATTGATATGGACAGTTATATAATAATTTAATTTTTAATATTTAATCATGTTTCAATGTTGTATAATACGATCACATGAGTTACACACAAACGACCCCCAAAACGTCAAATAACGGACCACAAAATCATTTACATTACGGGTCAAAATAAAATATGAAAAATTTAAACATATTTTTGAATGCTTTAATGTATCAGTTCTGACCACAAATATAGGAGTACGCATCAAGGAAATTTAATATTTAATGTACTGTCATATTCTCTTAAAAAGCCGGACAGTTTAGCGAAGCGAAAAATCCAGCTGGACGCAGAAAAATACTTTAAATGAGGACATGACATCCTTTTTCCGGGCGTCTGATAATCCTAGTTGCAACTAAGCGTTTATAAACGGAATCTTATTTGTGCCGATGTTTGCCGAAGATATCCTAAGTTTGTTCTACGTAACATGCCAACATTACAGAACTATGCAAATTTTCACTCCCTCGTGCTGGTGGTATACATCATTCCAGGCGTAATACGTCAATTTTTTTATATTTATTTTGGGTAGGACTTTGTTTTCTTGACAGGTTTAAGGAATGAACTAGTATTTCATAGATAATTTATATTAAAAACTAATCTAATAAATTATGAATCTTAAGAGGGCGTGGTACATATTTCAACGCTAAAAGCATTATTCAATAATAGTAGTTTTGAAGGCAATTTGGGAAAATTAAACAATAGCAATCCTAGACAATAGTTTTAGCCAACGTTCTAAACATAATTGTTTCCAGTGTTACGAACTTATGAGGCACAATCTCTGACGCCGGAACCTCGTGCATTTAACAGCTGCGCAAGAAATCACGCGTAACGAATTAGTAATTTTTGATAAATATTTACTCATAAAGTTGGCTAATACCATAATCTAGGATTGTCATTGAGTAATGGAACCATATCGTCTTCGAAAAAGGCGTATAAATCAATTGATGTTTTCAGCGTTTATTTATCTACCACGCACTCGTCTTGCGAAGTGTGTTTTAAAAGGTTCCCGGCAAGCTACGGCACAGTGGAGGCAAGAGGCAATGATGGGCACAGTGGAGGCAAGAGGGATTGATGGGCACAGTGGAGGCAAGAGGCAATGATGTAGAGCAACATAAATTAGACAAACATACAGCTGGTACGTGGCGTATGTTGTATGGTTAAGGGGATGAGGCCTTATCACGGAAGGGGGTGACATCCACTGTACTGATACGTTTAATAAAGTTGCACTCAGAAACAACTCCGCCATATTGTTACGTAAATAAACGGCCATGCAACACAGGATGTATCATCTGAGAATAGTCAGGTGTATTTACGCTGGTGATTTTGCGTGTGTTGTTACTCTGTTTTCTGCTTTGTTCAGATTAACGTCTGTCCAAAGAAAATATGTCGTCTGCTTCCTCATGTGACATCCTGATTAGTGGCGAAACGCCACACTGTAAAAAAATTTGAGGTAAATTTACTCTACATGTAATAGATGCTAATTACCTCTACAAGTGAGGGAAAATTACTCAACACATGTCAAGGAAAGTTACTCAACGGGTAATGTAATTTTTCATTGCATATTGGCGCAAGCCCTCTAAGACAATTTGACATAACGCGCGATCAAAACTTCCGAGTGGTTTGTGTGGCGAATACATTACCTTGCAGAAATTTCCACAGATATTTGGAAATCAGATTTCCCTCTCAAGGTTGGGGAATATTACCATACATATGATGAGTAACATTACTAACTTTTTTTTACAGTGCATTTTATTGGCCATCGCGAGTTAAATAACGTAGATGATTTAATTTAATTTTGGTTATCGATAGGGTGTGTCTCGACTACATAGTATGTAGCGAAAATTACTTTGAGAAGTTAAACGACATTTGACTGAAAAAAAAAAAAAAAAGACAAAAACAAAAAGTATTTTTACATTTGGCAAGTAGCTACTAAGGAGCGTAAATGCGCTCATAGACAATAACTCGGCATATGCTCAACCTTCATCATTCCACGCCCGTTTCAATAGACAACATTTTTGGGATTGTAGTTTCCTTGTTGTTTCTTTGATGTTAATTACGCGAAGTCGAAAACCAAATATTTCCACCGTTATTTATTTTCAAGCAGAAAAATACCGTTACATATCTGTTAAAGAACCGGAAGGCCTCGCCGCATTCATTTATGTTAATAGTTATGTCATGCAATGATATTGTTATTAGCCTACTAAATGTCGCAAAAAGGCAAGTATATATAGCGGAATGAATGTAAGCTGGTTCAGTACTGTTATCAATTTAATGTTCTAGACGCAACCATGTTCTATCGTGAGGGAGGACTTAATTGATTAAATAAAAGATTTAACTAAATATCTTCATTTTCTTAATTTAATTTAAAACTTATAAAATATTTTAGAATAATAAAACATCACATCTCTTGATGTAATTCAAACAATGTAAATCAATATTTGCAAATATTATTTACAGGTAATTTTTCTAAAGTTTTAAGTTTCCTCTCACACAAAAAAGTGCTCAGATTACATAAGTCCCTTTCCAGAAATTCCTCACTACTTACAGAAATATTCTAACCTGCTTGTCCATCGATACACGCAAGCTTACCGTCCAAACACGCCCCAACTGTTCTGCAGCCGTCCACACTTGTCACACTGTCGCCACTCGATATACTGATCCCACGACATCGCTCTTCGCCGTCGGCGCCAAGGCCGCCATTTATACGTACATTGTAAATGCCACAATAACTTTCCTCGTCGGCGAGCTGATATTTATAGCTGGCCACATAGACACCCAGAACATCCCAACATCTCTGGAATGGGATGGATGCCAATTACTGCATCCTGAAGTTACCAGGCGTTAGGGTTACATTCGTCCATGGCCTAGGCGCGTCTTCTTCAAGGACGGCTGGCCGGTGCACCCTCCCCCCAGACGACTTATGACATAAGTGCTAAAGTTGAATTCACAACCACCACGTAGCGTACGCGTAACAAGTATAAACACCGAGTGTGCATGCTGGCATTCACATCCTCGCGTAGCGTGCGTACATACGTAATAGAGTTGATCAACTTTCGACATCGTACATACGTACGTGGTGGCTGTGAATGCAGCATGTGCAAACGTAATCATTTATCTCGTGGTCATAAATTATTTAATTCGCATGGAAAAATAAAAATAAGTTACTATAATCTATTACCAAGATTTCGTTACTACATAAACAATTTCCGCGTATGTCTAGATTAAAAATTGTTGTGAATCCAATCTCTAATACTTAACATACGTGCGTGTTTTCGTACGTACGTTAAGTGTGGTTGTAAATCCGGCTTTAAGAGGGGCAGAGGCAGTCTCAACCGCTAGACACTGGATAGAGATAAACGAAACGCTTATTTGATCTCCGATTCGTTATGGTTTCATTGCCTGGCCCAGTACCGGCATTACAATAACAATTAATGATGTGTATTGCAAGAAACAATGTTACCGTTGTGTTGAGAATGTATTATCCCATGATTATAAATAAAAATATAACTAAAGCTCAATAATACGCTTAGTTAAATATTTAACACAATAACCTACTTATTTGTCGGCCTCATTTTACTGGTATTTGCGCTCTCCAACTTGTGTAACGACAGTTGATATGTTACGAGAAAATAATGTCTTAAATTTTGTTGTAAACGTTTATTTTTAAAGGTTTTATATTCGCACGGAAACGTATACAAATTTTGAGTAATACGAATTGCAAATAGCAATGAATAAACGTATTTAATGTATTTTTAACCTACCGTTTTGAATTGTATTTTGACGATTGTGTTTATGCGTGCATGCGGTAACAAATATACCAAACTTCCAAACATATTTTTTTTTTGTTTAGACATTGTCAGATTTGCACAGCGCAAAAAAATAAGAGTATAGTTTTTAACCTTGAGTGTCTTCTCTGGTATAACTTACATGCTCGTTGGGAGAGGTAGTAGTGGATGACCCGGAGGGGGAGGGGGGAGAAGGTGACACAGTTTGCAGCCTCGCCCGCATTCGATCGAGCGCTGTCTCATTACGGTATATTGCGCGTAGAGTCTATGATGTATCCGACATTATGCTTGGGTAGTCTTTAACGTCCCGTCGCCTATAGGCATTGGAAACGGAAAAAATCTCTGCCAGACTGTGCCGTTTCCTCATACCGTATTCAGTATGTCACCAAATATGCAGTGTATGCAAATGTGAAATAAGATTTATAATATTTAAGATTTATAATATTTTCTGTATTGTAATATTTTAGTAGTTAGCAAATGTGGTCATATTTTTGATACACACAGCTGATAATTATCAACAATAATTCAAATTAGGCTTTACCATTGTTTCGTTAACTTCAGTAACTTCAAATTTATTTTTAGAGCATCAGTTGTGTGAATTTTCCCGGTGAACGGTGCATTCTAGGATCTTGCAGTAAGAGGGCTTTTTCTGTTGCTTACGATGTGCTGCTCGAATATGCAACAAGAAATGTTTAACAAATCTGACGGAAAAGTAATTTTATTCAATGTGAGGGTAGCCACCACTGTTATTTTCGTGGAAAGGGAAGGATGCGGGTTTCGATGCTTAATTTTTTTTCGGGTTAAAGAGCTCAGTAACATTTAACGTCTCCCACAGAATCGTGATTTCACTCCTAATCTTTTTTTTTATTTTTTTTATGTTTGACAAAACGCTATTTTTAAACTCGATTTCCAAGGGCTCACAACACGCTTAATATTTACATGTCTCAAAAGTGCCCTTATAATGTCTGCTTACTTTTTCATGATGTGTGTGTGTGTGTATATATATATATATATAAATTCCAGTCAACAATCACTATACTGTGTTTCATACAGCATCAGTTAATTTTGACAGTTACGTGGACGTTTAATTTTTATTTGTTGTATGTATTTAATGCAAAGGGAGTTGTATCTTAAATGAACCGGAGATGCGTATTTAATTGTATGTCCTGTAAGTTTTGTCTTGCATTTTGCTTTCATATTACTTTGTGCTAAAGTAAGTGCCCAACTGTCAAAATGTACTTTAGTCACAGCAAACAGACTGTACCTGCCACAAGTGCTAAAGAACTAACTGAGTTACTGAGTGTAGCTGTCTGCGCGGCGTATGCACATCACGTGTGTTTACTGCCGCAGTTACGTAACAAACTGCAGCAACACCCGGTTCGCAGTCGAGTGGAAGGCACTGCCACACTGCCAGTGTCACCAACATAGTTGTTTCACAACCAAGTCTGGTTATTTACAGCACGAGTTTAGATTTGCTTGTGGGTATTCTGGTAATTTTAGGTATTGTCTGGTTACGCTCTATTATGTTTTCTCTTCAATTTACATATTATATTGTTATAAATAAACTGTAATTGATATTCGGGCAATGTCATTAAATTTCGGGACTTAATTTTACTGAATTATTAATTTCACATGAAATATGAATTACAATTTTTTATTTCTATAGCATTTTATGAAAGGATTGCGTGGAACCGTGCCGCGTTTCCGAACTTGAGGTATTTTTAAGAGTTGTGTCTTCTGTCTTTACATATTATTTATAACGTCGTGGAGACAAAATCAGGTTTGGTTCCATTCTTCCATGGAAATTTCTGATGTCGATTAGTCAACTTCACACTGTAAATCATACACTTGCACGATGTCGAGTGTCTGCTAGGAACAGTTTAGAGTAAGCGTCCACAAAACCGTGTCGCACACAAGATCGAAGCGTTTAAACTACACGCATGTATTAATGCGTTACTTGAAGAGCACTCATCGGAAGTTCGCAAGGTTGCTGGAATCTTCTGAGGAACATAATATGTAGCAGCTGTCTCAATGTTGTGCCCTATGATGCTCGTGCAATGGAACTTCTAAGAGTCAGCTAGTGAGTTCAGACTACTTTTGGGACTACGTAAGTTTCACGCTTGAATTTTGTTTCGGCCCCAAAAACACACTTTAGGCGAGTACTAAATGTCACTTAAGGGCGCTACATATTAAATTGTAGAGTAAAGTTCTAAATGATCTAAGTGCAAAAAAAAAAAACATCTAGTAGCCGGCAAATCTTTCATGGTCTGCCAAAGTTGGGCACATCACACAGTTTCGTAATGTTCGCTACGGAACGTGGTTCTTTTTTCCGTCGTTATCAGAAATTCAGGGCTCATTTTTTACTCCCCTGATAAATGGTGTAAATTTTGGTTTACTCTTAGTGATATCTGTAACGATGACACACGTTCTTTGAATTATGAAAACATACCTTATTTTGTGAAGTGATTTTGGTTAGCATTCAACATCTAGGTGTTTAGCAAAGGTGAGGGAGGGCATGATGTGAGTATGGAGTGGCCCCGCAATGTAGAGGGGGGGGGGG